>CM037854.1:204118471-204138492 GCA_021234595.1 Delia radicum
GTCCCAAATCATTCAGCACGCGTCTCTAGAGCTAGAAACTTTAAATATGCCATGCAGGCAGCAACTTCGACGTATCGTTTCACTAAATTAAAATATTTGTATTTCCTCTTTCAAAATTATGACAACTCTGTAAAATTATATTATCCAGTTTCTATACAAAGTGAAGTAACTTCAGTTTATAATTACTTAACCCTTTGACGATAACGGGTAGATATATGTCCCATTTTTACTTTAAAAATTAGAACATAGAAACTTATTCTCAAATCTGGCGAACATTTTGAAATTCACTTAAGTGTATTGTCACCCTCTGTTAACACCGTGGACCTGCAAACACGAAATACGCCAAGGAAAACCAAAGAAAACCAAATCTTAATTGTAACAAGTTTTGCTAAAACCATAACAAATATATTGAATCTTTCAGCAGCAACATTAAAAATGTCAATTTATCAATTTAAAGTCGCGAAAAAATATTCAATTTCCTATTTGCAGTCACATGTTATATATTTTTCTCTGTAACTGAGATTATTGCAATCTCTTTATTTTCTAAACTCTTTGGTATTATGGTAGTTCTTAAATTCAAAGAAAAATTACCAAAAACTTTGAACCACATTTAGAAACGGTAAGTCAATTATGGTTTAAGCTTAAGTTTACACGACGTTTCCTCAAAAAATCTTCAAAATTAAATTAAAATCATAAATTTTGATGCAGTTGGGCGACAAATAGTTAAATTCTTAGAATGGGTTAACTAAATTTTTATGTGCGCCCCGGTAGGCTAGTTGGTAGCGTACTGGCTTATCAGTGCGGGGGTCGTGGGTTCGATTCCCACAGAGGCACTGTTTTTCGCTACAACGCGCCGAAGGCATAGTAGCTAGTGCTCGTTAGGGTAATAGTATATAATTTGTAATATATGATTATTAATTAATAAAATAAAAAAAAAAAAAAAAAATTTTTATAAATTTTTTTTTGAATTCCTTTCAAACTTGGTACGTCTAAAAAAATAATTGGAAAATAAATTCATTTGCGATTTTGTAGTAGCTTGAGTCTATTAACCTTAAATAAGATACAAGGATTTAGTTTATTTAGGGTTTGTCAATTTTTTTTTTTTTAATTTTGCTCCATATCTCTTAATACAAAAATATCATAAGATTGACAATTCTTTGTACAACAAATTTTTTCGTGGTAAGTCCACAAGTATTCTTCTAAATACACTAACCGCCCTGTTTCTAGAACACGTTTTGCTTCACGTTCGTCTAAAAACAATAACAAAATACATGCAATGCAAAACAAATGCATGTAGTCACCCGTTCGTGTATAGGCGAACGTGTTGTAGAAACCAGGGGTAAACTAAGAAGATAGGTATTCTTCTTTTTTATTCTATATGTTCCTGTGTTGACATGTATCTAAACATGCTGCTGCAACATTTCTAGCAACTTTTCCAAATAAATCTTTAAATCCATAAAAACAACTCAAAATTTTAATTAAAACAACATTTCATATTATTTCAATAAATAATCCCATACACTCCATGTGCGTAGCACTTGTTTAATAAACTGGTTCAAGAAGGTTTATAAACCTCAAATCCAGAGGATGTTGCTACCTACAGGCCTACACAAAAACAACAGCAAACAGAATTAAAGAAAACTACATAATTTTTTTTCCTCCAGTTGAGTACTTAAACGGTCAATGAACAACTTTGCATTCATCATTATTAAACTGACAATGTAAAGAATGAGTGGAAATATTAATTGAGTGTAAATAAAACGTGTAAGAAACGAGTGAAAGAGTCAATTATAATTTTGTGGTTGTAAAGACCCGAGTAAAAAGATATATGATGAATTTCAAAAATTGTCATCACTTTCAAAGTGTGTATACAAATATTTTTACACTAACAAATATTGCAACATGTTGATAAAGAATTGTTGCTTAAAACACTCACTTTTATTTTTATTAATGCTGCTTTTTTATTAATGCTGCGCTTTAGTTGTCTCAAACGAAGTGCAGATTTACACGCTTGGAATAAAAAATGTTAACTTTTTTCCACATTATTTAGTCCGTCCTAAATATTCACTACTATGTTCTCATAAAAAAATGTGAAAAAATAATTAAATTTATGAAAATTTTAAAAAATTTTAAATTGTTACAAATGGGTTTTTGATTTGGGTTCGCTTTTTACAAGAAACTCAGTTCACGCAATACTCTAGCCAATTTAAAGTACTATTGTGCATGTCAGACAAAAAAAAAACTACATTTTTAAAAAAATTACTCCAATTCATTTTAGTTTGTGATGTTTGCGTCCCGTTATCGATGCCCTGACATAAACTTGGTATACCTCAAAATATATAAAATTACACCATTTTTTATATACTGTTCTCAAAACTCAATTCCATTGAACGGCGCAAAATCCCTATGGAAAACATGGAGAAAGTTAAGAAATCGCAAAATTTTATCTCACTTGTAAACCACAATTATACTTTTTATCAAGCTGCGATATGGAAATTACTTTTTTTTAGTGAATATATGTCACGAGTGTAGTGTCTCCATTTTGTATTGGCTTAGTTCTGAAAATTGAAAACTATAAGCAAACAAAAATATATGCAAAAATTCTTCTAGTATATTTCAGTCTTCGACTTTTAAGTGGCCATAAACTCCTTGAATGACATGGTTAAGTTGCCGAATCGCCTTTGTAAAGAACGATTCAATGATGGCCTTGACGTTATTATAGACCATGAGCGGAGTTGTTTATTTATTGATCGTATATACAAATGTTAATAATTTCCGCTAATTGCACTCTTAATTTTAACGAACCAAAAAATTGGTTCGTTAAAGAAAAACACAATCTCACAGTGTTGGCAAAGCATCGTCTACGGACAGGTATGCGTTGGCAGAACGTGGGGTAACAATCTTGTCAGTATTGTCCTGTACCCGATTGATACAGTGGCCAACCGTTGGTTTGAGTGAACATGCCACCATGGGCATAACGTTGGTAATTCAAAACTTTGGGGCTTCAATTAAATTAATTTTAAGAAATATAATAATAAAACACATTTGAAAAGAAGCAATACAGTGCGGTCTTAGTCTTATGCATCATATTTAAATATGTGAAATATAATAAAGTATTTAAAAAAAGTGCTTCTAATTGGTTGTATATTGATAAAAAAAAAACAACATTGGCAAAGCATTTTAAGGGTGGCAATGGCACAACACATGATTTGCAAACAAAATAGCGTTTTCCTAGTACAATATTAGTTTGTACCTTTGGTAATTTTTAATACGATAGGTTTTACAAATATAGCAGTAGTTTGCCAGTACTATTATTTTGCAATGGTTGGTTATTTGTACCTGGGTATTTATTCATTAGGTGCACTAACATTTTAATTATTTTAATAATTACATCATGAATTTTTTCATAATATTTAGAAACAAATTCATACATGGAATGAAAAAGGTTTGGGAAAAGCATATCATGTTGGATGCATACAGATTCATATGAAAACAAAACTTCTATTTAGGAATTATTTTTTTAAAAGTTTCATTTAATAAGTTTGTTATAATTTTTATTAAAAATAAAAAATTATATTTTTTTCGACCTTTAATTGTGCAACTGAAAATGAAAATTATTCAAGTTCGAGGCCATACTCTATATTTATTCATTAGGATATTGTCCCTAACAAATAATCTATAGAGTTTTTTGTTTTCAAATTTATTATTTGACCCTTTCAGGAATGTGTTGATAGATCTATTTCGGGAATTTTCTAGGTTCCCATCATCAGAACACGTTTTGAAAGCGGTAACAATCCCATGCCAAACATCAAACATTCATATGAACTAGTTTACTCACTACATGAGAACTAATATACATATGAGTTTGAAGTTAAAGATTATAACCATTGATTTAATTTTATTTTCTGGAAAAAAAAAATAATTTAATAAATTTTTCTCGAAGTTTTTAAATACTGCGTTTTGTGTAGAAAATACTAACAATCAATTTATTCATAACATTTATGAAGAGTTCATAAAAATACTGGGAAAGTTTGTGTCTTGTAAATTATGACAATATTCTTAAAATATATGTATAAACACTTAATAATTTATGAAAAAGTACTTAAAAAATTTGCCAATGTACAAAATCCTAATATTTAAGAAAACTTGCATAAATTGCGATAATACTGGGAATTTTATGTACCTTTTCATAAATGCTAGGGAAACTAGGAACACTTCATAAATAGTAAGTAAATTTTATAAGTAGTATGAACCTTGAAAAATATGAACTTTTTCATAAACAATTATGAATTTTAAATGTTTCTGTGTACACTTTTGTATTGGAGTACGGCCTTTTGGTTTCAGGCAAATCAAGTATAAAATGCCTTAACTAACAACGTTACATAAAAACTTCTATTTTTTCATGCATTTTTTTTTCTCAGAATCCAATCCGTCTATTTTCTTAAGCATAATTATAAAATTTGGATATTGGAGTTACGGCCTTTGGTTTCAGGCAAATCAAGTATAAAATGCCTTAACTAACTACGTTACATAAAAACTTCTATTTTTTCATGCATTTTTTTTCTCAGAATCCAATCCGTCTATTTTTCTCAAGCATAATTATAAAATTTGGATTCTAAGCTTTATGTAGTTTTTTATTTATACTGTTTTTGTTGCTTCTGTAAACACTAAGAAGTGTAGTTACGACCTTTTGGATTTTAGGTGACGATATGTAGTTACATGCAATCACATATATATTTATATAAAATAATACACGATTATATGTGCACAATTTTAATTCGGGTAATATTAAATATCGATCTATATCAAAAGCAAGCTTGGCTTCAGCAATTAATATACAGGGAACTTTCATACGACATGAGGTTCAATTGCACATGTATTCTATTTTTTGTACACTGATGCGTATGAAATTTCTCTTTATATTAATTGCTGAAGCCGCTTATGATCAATTATATATTCAGCCCAATTCTCAATAACAATTCCCTATTCCTTGTTCCCCTATTCTTAATAAAATCTGCCCGGGGATTTTTTCACTTTTCCCTTTTCCCTTATTCTAAATGAATTTCGAAAATGGGAAACTCTTCCCCCGGAAAAAGGACGTATTATGAATGTCAATAATAGGGAGAATTGTGAAAGCATTTGTATGAATTATTCAATTATTCAATTAATATTATTCAATTCTCTCTCCCTTATTATTCTTTTCCCGCCTGTTTAGAATAGGAGGATTTTTTTCTCGAGAAAATAAAATCCGCGGCGCTACGAAATAACCCCAATGAAATAACACCCAAACGACAAAATGAAATAACACCCCATGGAAATAAATTCCAAAAAAATGAAATAAGTTCCAACAAAAAAAAATGAAATAATACCCAAAAGAAATGAAATAATACCCAAAAGAAATGAAATATTCCCCAAAGGTGAAAATGAAATAAAACCCAAAATTTGGGGGGTTGTTTCGTAATGAAATAACTCCCAAAGGAAGAAATGAAATAACCCCCAATGAATAAGCTCCAAAGAAATGAAATATGTCCCAAATTTTTTTTATTTTTTGTTTTCATATTTTTGATTCTTTTGTTACACTGTTCAGTTTTTTCTGCGTGGCGGCCTGCGGCCGATCTTATTGGCTTCGCTGAATACAGTTTTCCTGCGCGCGTCTCATTATCTTCCCTAGTGTGACGCGCGCAGGGAAACTTTATTCAGCGAAGCCACCTGCCGCGTCCCATGGAGGAGAAACCAGTAAGAGCGGCCGCAGGCCGCCACGCAGAAAAACTAACAAATATTAAAAAAAATTTCACTTTTAGCAAAATGAAATATCCCCCAAAAAATATGAAATAACCCCCAAAATAATTGCATATGAAATAATCTCCAAAGAATTTAAATTTTGGGCTTTATTTCATTGGGGGTTGCTTCATAATGAAATAATCTCCAAACCGTAAAATGAAATAATCCCAAAAAAAAAAATGAAAAACCCCCAAACAATTTTACACAATTTTTTTGGGGGTTATTTCATTTTTGGCCGTTGGGGGTTATTTCATTGGGGGTTATTTCGTAGCGCCAAAATCCGCAGAGTAAAAAATCCGAGGGAATATTCATAATCGGGCTGATTAAGCTATATTTGGAACACTTTTTGTTTTTCTTTGATCGGGTAGTGTATTGTACCGGCTTTTTATCCAAACAATGACTGCATATTATTGTTTAGCTTAAAACAATGTTGAGTATTGTGTTCATGTTGAGGAGAATATTTTGAGTGCCTACATTTGCGTGAGTAAATCATGAGTTATTTGTGTAGTTCGAGTTTTGTTTAGGTCTTGTATAGATCTTTTTAGTATTGTCTAACTTAGTAGCTAACTGATGGATACACGAAATGGTCGATGAGATACGGATTGTGAAATAAATAAAAAAAAAATTTGACTGAATGAAACAAAAAAAAAAAAATGTTTTGAAAAATAAATTTTCAAAAAAAATTTAAGCGATATTATGAATTATTAACGATATTGATTTAAAACGAATTGTGAAAAAAAATTATATATCCAAAAAAAATTTAGATTTTGTATGAAAAAAAATCTGATAAAATAAAAGATTTTGAAAAAGTTGTGAAGTATCTCTTGGTTATGGTTTTTTATAACATAAAAACCAGATGTTACAGTTCAGTTCATCATGCATGACTACAACTAAATCGCCAAATGTCAATTGGATTTTATGCTGTTCAAGAATTTCAAAACTAAAAGAAAATTTATAAAAAAAATTATATATTGCAATTCCAACATTACAAACACCTGTGCAGTGAAGTTGAACTTCTGAAGTTTTTTTTTTTTTTTTTACATTGCGTGTTGAAATATTTGTGCGTACAACTAACGACATAAATCAACAAAAACGCCAAGTGGATATAAAAAAAAATATGAAAAATTGTAATTCGAAGTTTTCAAAACCAGTATATTAAAGTGGAATCTAAAAAAAAAAAAATCATAAAAATAATAACTAAATTAAAAAAAAAAAAAAAAGAAATCCAAAGATTATAAAAAAATAAATAAACAAACTAAACTTAAAACATTAAACGACCTTGTAAAAAAAAAATTTTCTTAAAAAAATAATTGTTAACAAAATAATTGCAGTTTAAACAAATGTTTCATTTCAATGATTTTCTCAACATCAAAATAATAATTTAATTATTTTAAAACAAAAACATACAAAAAAAAAAAAAAAAAAACTAATTACAAAACATTCAACACGTAATTTATTGAAAAATAAATGCAACATCTTTAAATCAACATTTAAAAACTTTTAAACATATAATACGTTGCATAAGGATTTATGCTGTTTTTGCTAATTTAATAGACACTATTTGGATTACTTTCATCTGCAGTTTTTTTTTATTATTATATGTTGGGTGATTAAATAATACAAACATTTCTTCAAAGGTTTTAAAACATAAACACAACTCATAATCATCTTTATCATATTGTCTTCACTATTTTGAAATCCATCTTCAACACCGACTAACAAGGTAAGTCATCAACATTTTTTAAATTTTTTTTTTATATTTTTTTTATATTTTTTTACGTCTTTTTTAAGTTTTTGTATCTAAAGATTCATAGTTATTTTACTTTGAACTTGTATCTGTTTTTCATAGACTACTCAAATTTTCAAGACGCTTAATATAGTTTTAATGATTGTTCATTACAAGTTGGTCTATCGTTAATTTGTTGGTCTATCTTAATTTGTTTGTTTATGTTTGAATTTTAAATGAAGGTTTTTAAAGGAAATTAAAATTTAATGATTACATAAAAAAAATTGATATTCCAGATTAATTAGCTAAAGAAATTGAGACAATACTTACAGTACACTCAAAACAAATAAGTTAGTAGAAAAGTTAGTGAAACTTCTTGTAATCAAATATACTATTTTTTAACAAATTTTTCGCTAAAATTATGTTTATAGCTAAAATTTTAGTTATACTTATTCAGCACTTTACGAATATTTTACTAATATTTTACTAATTTATTTTGCTAAAATTAAATTATGTTTTCAGCTAAAATTTTAGTTATACTCATTTAGCACTTTACTAATGTTTTACTAATATTTTACTAATTTATTTTGTTAAAATTTTGCTGATAAGCATATTAATAGTGTGGACGAAAACCAGATTGAAAAATATATAAGCAGAATGAAGTAGATAGCGCTGTGGTAGAGAAGAGGAAAATGATACTTAAAAGTACAACTCTTATAAGACAGATACAAAATCAACCATGGAAGATTGTTGTATCTGTTTTTCATATACACTCAAAAAAAAAGTTTGTAAGGTCAGCAAAAAATTTTGCTGAGTCAGCAAAATTTTAGTCAGGAGGATGCTTGCAAAAAAGTTGCTAATGTCAGCAAAATCTTTTGCTGAAAATCAGCGAGCTGATTTTAGCAACAAAATTTGTAGATTCAGCAAAAGTTTTGCTAACACTTAGTAGATTAGAAATAAAAAAGCCTTGCTAAAACTTAATAAATTTTTTGCTGAATTTTAGTAGACTGAAAAAAACGCAAAAAATTTGTGGAAAAATTGTAATTTAGTTAATTTAATTGCTGAAAATCATAAAACATATTTTTCTGATTCTTTTAAAAATAATTTACTATAATAACGAAATATAAAAATTTTCATTTTCCCACATTGACGACATGAATTAATTTAATATCTGAAAATATATAGAAATAAATATATATAACAAAAATTTTCTTTCAATTACTTACATCAATGGTTGTTTAAATGATGCTATCGTTTAAAAGACGCTTCTGCCGAAGATAATTATAGAAACGAAACGAAAAAATAAACAAAAACAAACCAAACGAAAAAAACAACCCTTTTTTGCAATACGAAAAAGGAACCATAAAAATCTACCTATAATGTTTGTCTTTGTCTTTCGCTTTACTCTGTCTACATTTCTGTATATGTTTGTTTGCAATTTGACTACACTATTATTAATCTATAAGTTATATATAAATATAAGTTTAAATAAATAAATATTTTATTTTGTATTTTATTTAATTTATAGACAATTATTTTCACAAGCCGGTGACAACGCAAATTTAAGTTGTTTTAATCCTCAATTTTGTTTTATGTATGAAAAAGAGATACAAAAACTTCCATGGTTGATTTTTTTATATGTCTTATTAGAGTTGTACTTTTCAGTTTAATTTTCTCTTCTCTACTACATCTTGACATGCCGCGACATCTACTTCATTCTGCGTATATCTTTCAATCTGGTTGTCGTCCACACTATTAATGTGCTTATCAGCACAATTTTTTTTTTAGCAAAATTAATTAGTAAAACATTAGT
Organism: Delia radicum; assembly: GCA_021234595.1. Taxonomy (NCBI): domain Eukaryota; kingdom Metazoa; phylum Arthropoda; class Insecta; order Diptera; family Anthomyiidae; genus Delia; species Delia radicum. The sequence continues at coordinate 204,127,792 of CM037854.1, forward strand.
ATATTAGTAAAGCATTAGTATAAAACAGCTAAGTGCTGAATAAGTATAACAAAATTTTAGCTGAAAACACGATTTTAGCAAAAAATTTTGCTAAAAAATAGTATACCTGATTTCAAGACGTTTTACTAACTTTTCTACTAACTTATTTTTTTGAGTGTATAAAACAAAATTTAGTATTAAAATAATTAAAAATTTTGTATTGTCACCGGCTTCTGAAAGTAATTGTCTCTTAATTAAAGTAAAGACAAAATAAAGATTAAATGGGTATTTGTAAACTAATTGGCCCGGAACCCTTCTGTGGCGTACCCAATGGGTATGTCAGAGAGAAGCTCAGAAGATGGAGGTAGTCGGAGTTTGGGGCCTATTGGGCCAGATCGCCTGGGCAGCGACAGGCGAGGCTGTTTATATCTCCCTCTGGGGAGAGATCGCGGAAACTCTTGTCTATGACGAGGGGCGAACTAAGGACCGTAACAGGTTACCTCACAGGACACTGTGGCTTTAGGTATCAATTGTACAAGATGGGACGATCCTCTACGGATACGTGCAGGTTTTGTGAATTGGAACCCGAGACCTCTGAGCATGTGCTCTGCAAATGTCCGAGGCTCTCCGACAGGAGGGTGCGTTATTTTGGTGATCGAATAGTGACGCCATCGGACGTTTGGAACTGTTTCACCTGGTAGGATAATTGGCTTCGTAGGGAGCCTGAACCTATAGGGTGTATTCGCTGGCAGCACAAAATACCAATTTCTGGTCGCGGTGCATAGTGCCACTATAATCTAATCTAATCTAAACTAATTTATTAAAATGAATATTAATGTAGTGTGGTCCAATTGGCAATTTTAAATTGCACACAAATATACGTTTAGGTAGACAGACCAAAGCGAAAGACAAAGATACATATCTTAGGTAATTTTTTATGTTTATTTTTTCCTATTTCAAAAAAAAAGCGGTGTATGAATATGTCATATTTTGTTATTTTTTTGTTTCATTTCTATAATTATCAAAGGCATTTGTCTTCCTCTAAAATTTAGACAACAGTTAAACAACCATTGATATAAGTAGTTGAAAAATAATTTCTATATATGTTCCGGTATTACAGTAATTCATGTCGTCAATGTGGTTGTGTAAACAATTAACTTATTGCAAAATATTTTGAAAAGAATCACAAAAAAGTGGTTAGAATTTTCAGCAAATAAATTAACTAAAGTATAATTTTATTACAAGTTTTTTTGAATTTTTTCAGTCTACTAATATTCAGCAAATATATTGTTAACTTTTAGCAGAGAGTTTTTAATCTAGAATCAACTAAGTGTTAGCAAAACTTTTGCTGAATCTAGTAATGTTGTTGCTACAAATCAGCGAGCTGTTGCTGACATTATCAATTTTTTTTTGCAAGCAATCTCCTGACTAAAATTTTGCTAAGTTTACTAACTTTTTTTTTTTAGTGTATGCTTAATTTTTAATACTGATTGTGTACCGAAGTTAACCTATGTTTAATTGGGTAAAATTTGAAAGAAAATTGTAATTAATAGTCGAAATCAATATCCAAATTGCTTATTTATACAATGACATTAAAATACAAAAAAACTACAAATGTCAGTAAAAAGACTTTGACTGTATTTATCATAAAAATAACTAAAAATGTAGCAATTTTTAGCTACACTGATAATAATCCATGCGTAAAAATACAAATAAATGTCAAAATAGCCAAAAATTTTGTAAAATAAACAAAAAATTGTTCATTTGACAAAAGACTTTGTTGTTTTGACTTTTTTTCGTATTTTTAACATGGATTATTATGAGTGTACTAAAAAACAGCTACACATATAATAAAAACAACCTCAAAAAATGACCAACAAAAAATGTAGCAGTTTTTAGCTACTAAAAAAGCAGCTACAAATAATAAAAAAAAAAAACCAACCTCAAAAAATGACCAAGAAAACTAACGACAATAAATAATAGAATTGTATAAACAATTGCAAATGTAATTAAAATAACTAAATAAACTCAATTACATTGATAAAAAAAATTAATAAAAATGTGTGATAAAACTAAATAAAATTAGTTAAAAATTACGTTGCAGAAGAAACTGCTGAAATTTGCAGATTTTTTTTTTTATTAAATATTAGTAAGACAAAAATAGCAAAAATAATTTTTTTGAATATATGAATTTTTAGTTATGTTTGACCATAATTTTAGTTAATTGAAAGTAACAAAAATAAACAGCTAAAATCAGCAAAAAATTTTATCAATATTGGTAGACAAAAAAATCATAAAAATGTGAAATTTTTAAATATTTTTTTTAGGCTTTTTTTAGACAAAAAAAAAATCATAAAAATGTGAAATTTTGAAATTTGTTTTAGGCTTTTTTTTAATAATCTGCACGTCTGAAATCAGCTTTTTACATTTTTTTAGCAAAAATTTCTGTTGATTTTAGCAAAATATACTGTTATTTGCATTCTACTAAATTTAAGATAATTTTAGCAAACATATTGTTCATATTACAGTTTATTGTTGCTGTTTTTAGTCTACAAATATTTAATAAAAGTTTTTGCTAACTTTAGTAGAATAAATTGTTATTTTCAATTAACTAAAATTCAACTCGAATATAACTAAAACTTTGTAAATTTTACAAATTTATTTTTGGTTTACAAATTTTTATTTAGCAAAAGATTATGGAACAAAAAGAGCAATTATGGTAAAAATTAGCAATACATAATTACTTTATTATGGTTTTAAATATATTTTTTTTTGCAATTTTGACAAACAATAGTTTATATTAAAAATATCTAAATAAACTTAGGTAAAAATACAAGACAAAGAAAAAAGCTAATAGCAGGCTTAAATATCATAAATACAATAACTCTAAAAAAATCCTTGGTACTTTGTGGAAATAAAACTTCACACATATATTACATTTTTTAAGTGTTTACCTAAGTTTACTTAGGAAATTGTCAAACAGAGAACTAATGAATATTTTGATGGTGAAACTTTAAATTTACATATAAATGAGTGAAATTTGAATTTTATACAATCAATTTTTATAAGCATATTTATTTTAAACGTATTAAAATATAAAAACTTGTTTAAAATTTAAAACAAGTGCAATTTAATATTTTAAACAAATATTATTAATTCAATCCATATTTTATGGTTTATATTATTAATTAGCATCAACCAATTAATAATAAGTTCACCTAAACAAAATAAGGTAAATTTAATAACTCTCCAATTGATTATATAATTAATTAGTATTTCTTTATCCGAAATTTCTTTGAATCAAATACCACAACACAACCTTAATTATGAATGAATTTTTTTGTTTAAGTCATCTTTGTTTAAATTATTAAATTCCCATTAAATCTGTATGACTAAACTTAGTTTTAACGCTAAAACCGTTTAACAAGTGTATGTTAATTTTTTTTACAACAACTTCTTCAGATTCCAACGAAATCATATTTAAAACAAAAAACCTTATTAATTCATTAATATTTATAATATAAACAAAATTATATAAAGATTTAAATTTTTTGTAAAATAAAATTAGATAATACGTTTTTAATAGATTTTAAATTAAAGTTTATTTTTAAAATGACTGACAGCAAAAAAGAAAAAAAAAATGTTTTATTTATAAAATTACAAAAATAATATTGTCGTATAGAAAATATGGTTTACAAATAAAAAGTTCCCACATTATAGTTTTATTATTATTCATTTTATATTCTTTTGTGTTTAATTTAAAATTTTTTCCTATAATAAATTTGAATTTAAAAGCTTGTAAAATTTATTACCAAAAATGTTGTTTTTTTTTTTTGTAAATAAAAAAGAGTTTACATGAAAATTAATTTAACATTTTTAATTATTTTATTATAAAGGGTGTCCCAAGAAGAGCGCAATTTTTAAATTTTAAATAAAACACAGATATTTAAAAAAAAATCGTGAAACTTTATTATATCGTAAAGTAGACAGAATGAGGTTATGTATGGAACAAAATATCGTGCAGATGGCCGCCGCGGCTTTGCTGGCATGCACGCGATCTTTTAATGAAATTTTCAATGACCGTTTTGCATGAATGCTGCGGTATTTCATTAATGCAGCGTCCAATTTCCTCTTTTAAGGCTTGAGTCGTCGTCGGCTTATTCGCGTAAACCATCGACTTCAAAACCCCAAAGAAAAAAATCTAATGGTGTTAAATCGCACGATCTAGGCGGCCAATTCTGATCTCCAAAACGCGAAATAACACGACCGGGAAATGACTGATGCAGCAATTGAATTGTTTCTCTGGCTGTATGACATGTGGCGCCGTCTTGTTGGAACCACATGCCCTCCACATTCATTTCTTCAATTCTAGGCAAGAAAAAACTGGTTATCATTTCACGATACCGAACACGTTGAGGATGCATTTGCTTCTCGTGAATCACTCGAGGATTTTCCTCACCCCAAATGCGACAATTCTGCCTATTGACGAAGCCATCAAGTTGAAAATGGGCCTCGTCACTGAAGATGATTTTATCGGCAAAATCAGCATTTTCATGTTGTCATGTTGGTAAAACAATTTCACAATGAGAATGCGTTGTTCATTTGTGTAGCGCTCCATTTTTACTAACCTCGTACCTTCTACTAGCAAACAATAACAATTGTTCAAATGTCAAACAATGACACTTCGAATGTTGCCAGATTTAAAAATTGCGTTCTTCTTGGGACACCCTTTAGTTTTTCAAGTTTAAAATTTATTTAAACATAAATATGTTTTATGGTCAAATTTAGATGACAGCATTAATTAGCTTTTGTCGTTTTGTTATTTTGTTAGACAGTTGTCATCAATTTTCTTAAAATGAATATAGCAGACAAACTAAAAATTTAACCTTTTTTTTTTTTGACTAAAAACAAATTTGTTAAATGACCTTCAAATAAAAGTTAAAAGAAAAAAATTATAATGAGACTATTCTAAAACAGAAACTAAAAATTATTTAATGGAATCTAGCCTTTATTGTTTAACCTATGCCAATTAAGTAAATGGACAATTTTAAAACGATTCTAATTAAAAAACCAACTGTTTTTTATGAAAAAGTATTTTTATTTATAACACAGTATAACTAGACTATAAATTATTAATTCACTTTATTTGGCGCTTTTTATGCTTGATACCTCCAATCATGCTTTGGACGACATTCATGTAAATTTTTTTTCACTGCTTTTAATTTTTTTCCCAACCATTTGCGTACACTTTTTGCATTGAAGACCCCAAAAGTACTCAATTGGACGTGCTTTTGGGACGTTTGGAGGATTTGCGTATTTCGGAACAAAAGTTGTGTTTTTTTGCATTAAGCCATTATAGCGGCTTTTTGGCATAATGACAGCTTACACTAAATATGGCCAAAGAAATATGTCGTCTTTAACGTGTCTATCTCTGATAAATTTTTCCAGTTTTACTAAATATTTAAAGGGTCCGCCATCTAACGTTTTTTTTCAACTAGTGCTTATTTCGTGAATGGTAACACTTAGCTCATGTCTGATTTGACAGATAATTAGTTTTATCCTTCCGCTGAACGAATATGGTCCGTATATTCGTTATCTTGTGAAAAAAGTGAAAGAAACTGGCATCCTCATCGATAAACCAAAGCGTGAAAAGCCAAAAACAGTGCGTACACCCGAGAATATTGCTGCTGTGGCAGAAAGTGTGCTTGAAGCGCCAATCAACATCAATTCACCGTCGTTCTCAACAATTGAACATTTCGGAGACATCATTGAGACGAATTTTGCATAAAGACCCTTATTTATGTAAACATGCGCGTTTTACAAGGCCATAGCTTTTGAATCCTGGATCCTTTTGCCGAAATGGCTGCCCACACTAGTACCTTTGGTTCAAATTTCGCTTGGTCGAATATCGTACCTTGTCGGGCCGGGTAACAATTTAATATGGATTGTAATAAAATTATATCTCATTTGATAAGTTCCACTATACATATAAGCACATACAATAATCCGAAAAATGGCTCATCTACCTGTGTCTAATTATATCAAATTAGATATTAATTGATTACAATTTGTATTCCAAATTTGTCCATATCCGTCACATTAAATTATATCGAATTAGATATAAATATATCTGATTTTATAAAATTTTAGCCGATAGTAGGTATGCTTTTTGTAACTAGAAGTTATGCTTCGAAGTATTTAAGATTAATATTTCAATCTGTAGATATTAACAATTTTAAAGAGACAACTTTTTTTTTAATGAAACAATGAAATAATTAAAAATTATCAAGAACAAATTAAGTGTTTCAAAAATATATATTGTAATTAAGTGGTATTTCTTAAAAATTAACACATTTTTTATTTGAAATCATATAAAATAAATCACTTGCAAATGATTTCGTTATTAAATTAATATGGTTATATGTGAAGTCATATGTGATAAAGTCTTAACTTGCAGATAACTTAATTTGATATTGAACTTTATCAAAATATGTATGGTATTATATATAATGCTACACAAAATTATAAGAAACATTTTTCAGTATGGCGCCACATATAGTTTTATAAGACTTAACATGGAACCATATATAATCATATCGATCACTACATAGTTATATATGGAGTAAGATTTGGAGGCATATAATAATATCCAGCACCATATAAAAAATTCTCTCAATAAAAATTATCAGATGTATTTGTATATAAAGATATTAGCCGTAATGTGACTTCATTTAAAATCATATATGACATAATCATATTATACATGACTAGATACAACTATTTTTATTGTGGGAGAGTTTTTTCAAGTCATCAGAATAAAATCCAGAATTAATACTTGTTCTAAAGCAAAATACAATTATTTTTCATGATCCAAAATTATTTGAACATTTTTTCTCATGAAATTTTTTCTCAGTTGTCTGCATTTTGTTGGTATTACTGCCATTGGTGTTTTACGATATTTGGGTATTGTCTTCCTGTAGTTGTGTTTCACGTTCATTTGGAGTAAGTTTTTGCAAATTTTTTCTGGTCAACTTACGATTTGATTTCCTAAATTAATTAACCGCCGATTTTTTTTTTCAATTTAACAAGCTCAGCTAAGGTAATTTTTTTCGGCTGTCCTTTCTTTTGTATCCCTGTTGATACCACTCCATTTTCAAACCGCTTGAATATGGAATATATTGTGCTACTGGTACTTGTTACTTAACCCTGGCAAGCCTACCTCCAAGCGGGCCTACCTCCAAGCGGGCCTACCTCCAAGCGGGGTATTTTAAATTGGCCATAATTACGTTTTTATAATAAAAATTTAAACGATTTGGATAGAAAACTAAATTCACATAATATTTTGTAAAGTAATTTTTTTGTGTGCCTTGCATGGTTTGGAAGCGAGAAAGAATTAAAGTTAAAATTTCATCAAATTTCTAAAAATAAATATTTTAAAATAAACACAATTTTCAAAAATCTTGAAAACATATTTGTGTTGACTAGAATTCGTTGATACTACACACAAAGTAAGATTGAAGTTTATTTCTTTAAAAATAGCTCTAACTTTGGTCCAAGGACATACAGGATTCCAAAAGGATGAATGCGAAGGACATCGCCTTAACTTGTAAACGTATGGACGAATTTTTATGAAATGTGGCAGAAACATTATATTATGTAGTATTAGCAAAGTCTTTAAGTTTAATTAAATAATGTTGAAGTTTATGTGCGTTTTTTGCTCAATTTCGCTTTTTTTTGAAAAACGTAAATTGCCATATCTTCTTAAGTAAAAGCACAAAAAGTGTAATTTTGGAATGTAGCTATACCTAGGTAAGAGTAACATTTTACGCCTAAGTTATTAATTTTTATGCATTAGTTTTTGAGATTCACTGTAAACTTTTTTTTTTGTTGACCCATATTGTCCAAAATAGGCAACGAATTTTGGTAGAAGAATATATTGTTTATTTTTCGTGAAGAACAAGTGGTATAAGTTTCACTGCAAAAAAGTTTAGGCCGGTTGAGAGTTAAGGAAATGATGTAACACTTCGCTTTAGGATACCGTCAAGCATGTCATAGACATTTTGTCTTAAAATGTGTTGTTCAACTACTTTCATTTTAAATTTTTTTTTCACTTTTGAATATTTACAATAATGCATATAATATAATATAATATTTTATTGACATGTAGTTTGAAAAAAAAAACATAATTTATATTTGAATTTTGTCCATTAACTTAGTTGTCATAGGTTACAAAGAATTTATGAAAAGTTCCCTTAAAAAATTTAGGTAATTTGTAAATTCTTTAAAAGCTTTTCGTTTTTATTGCTCATTTTACATTGTTTTTTTTAAGAAAAATATGAGGCAATATTTGTAATTTTATTACATTTTTTTATTAGCAAAGTCTTCGTTATTATTACCACATAAAATTACAAAAACATTCTTTTATTCAAGTGGATACTTAAATGAAAAGTGTGTATTTGTAATTATGAATATTGCTTAAGTATATTTATATAATCTACTTAAAGTGGTTTCATCAAAGCAAGATGTGTTTTTTTTTTTGTTAAGAAATATAAGTAAATTTCTGTAAATATATTAGTAAAGATAATGAAGATGTATAATATCCCTATGGGGAATGAGACCGGTCCTGCGTGTGCCACAGGATCGGTCCTTCGTGCCAGAGACCGGTCCTCTGCTAAAACCCTACAGAATATAACAATTTCTTTAATTCAATTGTCTATATTAGTTTCCACTTCGCGGAACCTGTAAGTAATTTTTTTAATTAAAATATCCAACATAATTAATTGGTAGCATGATATCAACCTATAGAATTTATTTCAAATTTATTTTATTTTTTACATGGCGCCAAATAATGGCCAACCATTTAAAAAAGTGTTACACCTGAAAATTTGATTAAATATTTATATAATCTGATTATTTACCCGATGTCAATAATAGGTAAACAATGTTATAACACATAAGAATCGTCCATTTTAAACAAATAGTGAAATATAAAAAAAAAAATGTTGTTGTAAATTTCATAGTCCTACACAGAGACGAGTTTTAATAAAAACATTCTTAAAACTTTATGCAAAAAGTTTCATAGCTTAATGCAACTATTTTGAATGAAACTTTTCATTAGTGGTATGAAATTTTTAATAAATGAAATACATTCAATTTTTAATAACTTTTTAATAAATAAAGTACATTAAATTTATTTAATTTTTTTTAAACTGCATTAGTGTAACGAAAAGTTCCAGGTGGACACTTCATAGATCTAATGCATAAATTCATTTATGTCATGAAGATAATTCTCTCAGTGTAAATGATGTAATTTAATGATAAACAGTTTGAAAACATTTATTAGATATATTTAGTGGCTATAACATTTTGTATATAATTAAATTTATACACGCTGAAAAGAAAACACTTTGGTGGTAATATACTTTTGTTTGGAAAACATTTCCGTTTCCCATGTTTATAAAATACATGTTTTGCTTTGCAAATATAATTATGTTGCCTGTAAACCACATATGGTGTTTGGTACTAGAGAAAAAACGTCTACTAGCAAACATATATATGTATGTTTATTATAAGTATGTTCGCATGTCCCAAACATAATATTTAAAAACTTTTAAAATTGCAAATATATCTTTGTTTATTGTGTGAAAATTTGAAACATTGCAACATATATATAATTACCTGCAAACATATTGAAAAGTGTATTTTTTTCCGGTGTGTAAAATGTTGTTTTTGTTTACCTGCGAAGATACAGATGGGATAGTTGCTGCTACAATACATCATTAAATTATTTAGTTGTACCTCACGTAAAAGTTAGGTAAACACTTCGTTAAAAATTACACTTAATTTACACAATGTTAATCATTGAAAAAAAAAACCTCAATATGAAAATATAATACAATTTCCTTTTATCAATTGAAGGGGTTAGTGTAAAAACTTGATAAGCTACATTTTATTTTTTCAATTCTTTTCGCCTTAAAATTCATGAAAAAGTGAAAATATGTTATTTCCAGAACAGTTATACTCTAGGTACTTGTAATAAGTATTTAGCAAGACTTCTATCAAATATTAATCAAGAATGTCTAGAAAACTGCAAAAATCGATTTAAACAATAAATGTAGCTTATCATGTTTTTAACAATAAGCCTTCATTTATAAACTAATGTCAAAGGGGAGGGGGGGGGGGGGTAAAGCCCCTCTATGTAATACTTTAAGGTTATACGGAAGGATTCCGCGAAACCGTTAACCAGTCATGGAGGGACATGAATGGATTGCCAGAGTGTCTATGGGCGTGTTGGCCCGTATTGGACGCAGGGGCAACCAATGTTCTTTTGGGACTGAACAGGGAGGGTCTCAGGACACTTACGGGGTTCCGACCGGTCTATTGTTCTGTCAGGGCTTGTACAAGCAGATGGGACAGGGAAATACCGGACTTTTTGCAGGTTGTGCGAGTACGTTGAGGAACTGGAAACAGTTGAGCTATAATGTGCCACAGTCCTAGGTTGCAGGGTCTCAAGGACAGAAACGGCTAGGGAATAGATTTCACGACGAACGTTGGGCTGTGTCGCTGGAATGCAATCCAGTAGATTTGCTGAAATTTGTCAGGGTAATAGGACGGCTGTTTCTAGCAAGGGGACGATAGGAGCTGGTTCTGGGGAGTATATATCCGTTCTATCTTTCTTTATATCTATCTTCAATCTATCTTGCTGTCTATTTCTATTCTTTC
>CM037854.1:204138592-204227228 GCA_021234595.1 Delia radicum
AGTAATTTTGGAATGTAGCTATACCTTGGTAAGGGTAACATTTTATGCCTAAAGTTATTAATTTTTTGCATTAGTTTTGAGATTCACTCTTAACCTATTTTTTGACCCATATTGTCCAAATAGGCAACAAAATTTTGGTAGAAGAATATATTGTTATTTTTCGTGAAGAACAAGTGGTATAAATTTCACTGCAAAAAAGTTTAGGCCGGTTTGAGAGTTAAGGAAATGATGAAACACTGTGTTTTAGTATACCGTCCAGCATGTCATAGACATTTTTTCTTCAAATGCTTTGTTCAACCACTTTCATTTTGAATTTTTTTTTCACTTTTGAATATTTACAATAATGCATATAATATAATATTTTATTGACATGTAGTTTTGAAAACAAAACAAATAATTTATATTTGAATTTTGTCCATTTACTTAGTTGGCATAGGTTACAAAGAATTTATGAAAAGTTCCCTTAAAAAATTTAGGTAATTGTAAAATTCTTTAAAAGCTTTTCGTTTTTATTGCTCATTTTTACATTGTTTTTTAAGAAAAATATGAGGCAATATTTTGTAATTTTATTACATTTTTTTTAGCAAAGTCTTCGTTATTATTACCACATAAAATTACAAAAACATTCTTTTATTCAAGTGGATACTTAGATGAAAAGTGTGTATTTGTAATTATGAATGTTGCTTAAGTATATTTGTATAATCTACTTAAAGTGGTTTCATCAAAGCAAGATGTTTTTTTTTTTGTTAAGAAATATAAGTAAATTTCTGTAAATATATTTGTAAAGATAATGAAGATGTATAATATCCCTATGGGGAATGATACCGGTCCTGCGTGTGCCACAGGATCGGTCCCTTCGTGCCAGAGACCGGTCCTCTGCTAAACCCTACAGAATATAAAAATTTCTTTAATTCATGGTTATATTAGTTTCACTTACCAGATCCTGTAAGTAATTTTTAATTAAAATATCCAACATAATTAATTGGCAGCATGATATCAAACCTTATAGAATTTATTTCAAATTTATTTTATTTTTTACATGGCGCCAAACTTATGGACAAAATGTGTTTGTTATGTGTTACACTGAAAATTTGCTTAAATATTTATACAATCTGATTATTTACCCGATGTCAATAATAGGTAAACAATAAGAATCGTCATTTTAAACAAATAGTGAAATATAGGAAAGTTTTTGTTGTAACTTTCATTGTCTACACAGAAAACATTTCTTGGACTTTCTTAATAAAACATTTCTTAGACTTATGAAAAAGTTTCATAGCTTTAATGAAACTATTTTGAAAGAAACTTTTTCATTAGTGGTATAAAATTTTTAATAAATGAAATACATTCAATTTTTAATAACTTTTTAATAAACAAAGTACAGTAAATTTATTTAATTTTTTTTTTTAAACTGCATTTGTGTAACGGAAAGTTTCAGTGCTACTTTATAGATCTAATGCATAAATTCATTTATGTCATGAAGATAATTCTCTCAGTGTAAATGATGTAATTTAATGATAAACAGTTTGAAAACATTTATTATATATATTTAGTGGCTATAAACATTTTGTATATTAATTAAATTAATTATTTTTTATACACGCTGAAAAAGAAACACTTTGGTGGTAATATACTTTTGTTTGGAAAACATTTCCGTTTCACATGTTTTCAATATAACATGTTTGCTTGCAAATATAATTATGTTTGCCTGTAAACACATATGTGTTTGGAACTAGAGAAAAACGTCTACTAGCAAACATATATATGTATGTTTATTATAAGTATGTTCGTATGTCCCAAACATATATTTAAAACTTTTAAAATTGCAAATATATCTTTGTTTATGTGTGAAAATTTGAAACATTGCAAACATATATATAATTACCTGCAAACATATTGAAAAGTGTATTTTTTCCTGCGTGTATATGTGAAAAATTAAAAATGTTTTTTTTTATTGCGAGGATACAGATGGGATAGTTGCTGCTTCTAATAATACAATTATTAATTTATTTAATTGTTTACCTCACGTAAAAGTTAGGTAAACAATTCTTAAAAATACATTTAATTTACACAATGTTAATTATTTGAAAAAAAAAAACTAAATATGAAGATATAATTTCATTTCCTTTTATCAATTGAAGGTCTTAGTGTAAAAATTTGATAAGCCACATTTTATTTTTGTTTCTTTTCGCCTTTTAATGGATGAAAAAGTGAAAACAATATGAATTTTTAGAACATTTATACTCGGGGGTACTTGTAATAAGTATTTAGCAAGACTTCTATCAAATATTAATCAATAAATGTGTATTAGAAAACGGCAAAAATCCATAAAACAATAAATGTAACTTATAATGTTTTACAATAAGCCGTTCAATAATATACATAATGTCAACAATTTATACAATCACACTATTTTGTTAGTAAACAATTGAAGTTAATCTAAAAGTAGTACTGAAATGTTTGTATAAAGAAAACTTTCCTGTATTACTAGTATTATATTTTTAATTTAATTCTATCAACAATTTATTTTAGCAAAACGTATTGTAATTGCATTTAGAAGTCCGTTTTAATTTAAATAAAATGGAAAGTATTTTAAACCATATTTACGTGAAAATAATTTATCTAAAGCGTGACACACCTTTTAAATATTTGGAATACTGCTAACAGCGCAACTTAAATAGATTTTTTTTTTTGTTTTTTTAATTTTTTGCAACATTTTATTAGATTATTACTAGGGCTCGGAAGTTAATGCATTTATATTTGTGTTTTATGTACATATAATATGTATTTAAATCGTAAAGTATGTACTGACAATTCAAAAATATGCATTTATTATCGATTTTTTTCAACGTTTATTAGTTAGTTCCAAAATTTTTGTAATTTTTGCTTTAAAAAGTGTGTAAAATTACAAATAAAACATCGTCAGGAAATTGGTAATTGCATTTTTCTGTTATTTTTCTTTTTGTGATAAAAAAAAATTATATGTAAATTTGAAAAATATTTAATCAAAAAATTTATAAATTTTGAAAACTTTTTTTTACTAAAACATCAAATGACTTTCTTAAAAGTATGCATTTTAACGCAAACTATGCAAAAATATGCATTTATAGCAAAATATGCAACAAAAAATGCCAAAATATGCTATAAAATATGCCTTTATAGCAAAATATGCAAAAATATGCATTATCAAATCAATGGCATTTTGTTAAAAATTTGTTGATTCGCAAAAAAATTTGCTTAACATTGTTCTCCAGCTAACGACAACAATCATGTATTTACATCAAGTTCCGAGCCCTAATTATTATATTTCTATAACTCCACAAAATGTACAATCAAACTTATTCGTCAATAAAGACAAGATATGTTGAGGAACATAAATTGATAAAACATAACTTACATTTTTATGCATTAGATCTATTATTATTACATTAGATCTACGAAGTGTCACTGGAATTCGTCCATTGAAACTTTTCATTAAATTAATGAAATTTTTCATAAAATTTTATGAAAAATGTAATGTAATTTATTAAAAAGTTATATGCCAAATGAAAAAGTTTAATTAAAAATCAAATATCATATAAATTATAAGGCATTTTGATAAAGTTTAAGAAATTTTTCATTCACATTGTAACTTCAGTACTTTTGTGAAATTTTCATTAAAACTAGTACAATAAAATTCTCTGTGTGCACACTGAAAGAAATTATACTTCATGATATTAATGCAACAATTTCATAGAATTTTTTTCGTGGGTACCATGAAGAATTTCATTATATCCAAGAAATTTTATTAATATTAAAAAATTGTTCATAAACTTTTTTTTCATAAAATTTCATAGTTTCATAATAAAAAAAAAAAATCATTCGCTTTCATAAATTATCTCTTCACAAATTAATGAAACTTTTCTTTAAGGCTATAATATATTTAAAGGCTTTAATTTATATTTTTTCATAAAATTTCATAATTTCATTAATTTTTAGACATTTCAAACTTTAGTTTTAAGTTTTAAGATTTATTTATTTTTTTTTTTTTATTATTAATTAATAATCATATAATTACAAATTATATACTATTACCCTAACCGAGCACTAGCTACTATGGCCTTCGGCGCGTTGTAGCGAAAACAGACCAGTGCCTCTGATAGGTATCGAACCCACGACCCCCGCAGTGATAAACCAGCACGCTACCAACTAGCCTACCCGGGCGCACATAGTTTTAAGATTTATTTCAACAAAGAGTTCAACATATTTTATTAAGTGCTTCATTATTTCAATGTACCTTTTATTAATTGTGGACTTCAATGAAATTGTTTAAAAAATCATGTGAATCGGTTCATTGGCTTAGTTCCAATGTATTTTTCAAGACGTTTGTGAAAGATTTTCATTAATACAAGGAAACTTTTTAATATTAAACAATTTTATGAAAAGTGTTACATAAATTCTATAATTCTTCATTGTCGTAATGATTCATTAGTTTCATGAAGATTTTCATTGAATTTACAAACATTTCATAAACATTAACTTTCATGGCTTTCATAGATTCTATGAAAAGTTTTAATGGACGAGTTGCAGTGACAATTTTCATTAAAGCTATGAAGAAATTCTTTACTGAAATGAAGATAACTCTCTCTGTGTATAAGTTTCAAATCACTTCTGTAAGATGGAGTTGTCTTTTAAAGTATATTTTTTAAATTTACAATACATATATGACAGTTATGAAGTGACAATTTATGACCACCATAATATGTTAATTTCATATGTTTTTCTAGCAAGATCACAATTTGTTACTGTCATGTTAAAATTAAAAATGCAAAAAGAATATTTTTATTTAAACAAAAATTTAAATACATGACATAATTTCGAATTCTTACTCAGAATTTTATTAATACAAAAGATTGGCTATAAGTCCTTTTTAAAAGTATATTTCTTTAATTGTTGTTGAAAACAATGCAAACAAAAACATTCTTAAAAACGTTCACTTTTCAATTGTTTTGTTCTACAAAAATTTCTTACTATATTGTCAGCTATACATGTCCAGCATATTAAATTGACCAACCGCAAATCCGGCTATTATAACTACTCGTACAATCTAGATTAAGAAAAAATGTGGAGCTTAAAATATAAAAATTTTTTAAAATCCATAACAATTGAAAAGAAGGACAGATTTTACTCATCTTTAGCTGGTCTTAATAATTTCTTAACAATAAGGCGCTAAAGGTTTTAAGCACGTACATTTGCTTCGATTTCAAAAACTAAAAGCAAACCAAGGATACACCTGTGATTATTTTGAGATACAAATTTACTCACGTATTGAGATATTGATAAGTAAACCTTATAACTGTTTTGCAGGTTACTAGTTTTTTTTTAAGATACCAGTTTTAAGTACAATTTATATATACAATGTTTTTATGTTCTTTTTTTTTTGTTCTAATAACAATTATATTGTCTTTATATCCGGCCAAAGTACCTGTAGAGTATATAACCAACCGCCTAAGTGTTATAAAGACTTTGGGTAAATTTTCAAATATTTTATTTGTTTTTGCTTATTGTACAAATATTACAACAATTTGAAACGTGATTGGAATTGTGGAGTTTTGATTTTTTACAAAGAAAAGTAATTGAAAACAAAAATTTTTTAAATAGAATTGTTTTCAAAAAAAAAAAACCAAAAAAAAAAAATTATAAAAAATAATAAGACAGGAAATTTAGTTTAATAACTAATATTTACTAAAATTTTATTTCAGAATATCACGTTACTAAAAAAAAAAAATTAAAAAACTAGATTTTACTAGTTTTTAAAATCTTTACCTATTTTTTACATTATGTAAAGAATTAATATTTTATTAGTATGTGTATTTTTATGAGTACTTTAAATACTTAAACTGACTATCCAAAGTATTTATGTTATTTTTACATTATGTAAACAATTTACATTTACTCTTATTTCGACATTTGGTGAAAAATAGAAAAATCAGTTAGTTACAAAAATTGCAGAACAGAATGTTTACATAGGGTAAATAATTAAAAAATATTTATGAAACCACAAATTTCCCAAAAATTTCCCAAAAATTTCACAATTTTTTTTCAATTGTTTACATAGTGTCAACGTTGATTAAAACAAAAGAAGTAGGAAATTTAAACAATTTCCGCAGTTTACATGATATAAATCTTTGTAAGTAATTGTAAAAGTAGTTAAACTTATTTAGTTTCCTTGATAAATATAAAAACACACAATTTTTTAATGTTTACGTTGTGTTAACAATATTTAAAAAAACTCAAATGTATTAAAAATCATTTGTTATAAACAAATTTGCTAAAAAAAAAAATCAAGGAATTTATATTGTTTATATCTTGTAAATAATGGTATAAAGCAGTTAATGAAGAAAACTTTTTATTTTCTACAAAAAGTTTAGTAAATCCACTATTTTTAATTGTTTACATTATGTCAACATAAGCTAAATAATAAACATTACAAAAAACAGTAGAAAATTTGAACAATTCTTATTATTTACATGTTGCTAAATATATGTAAGTAATTGTAAAATTAGTAGAAATTGTTTATTTTCCTTGAATAAGCTTAAAATCGTAAGTTTTACTTATTGTCAACAATAGGTAAAAACTTCTTAAATGTATTTAAAATGATTTTCTAAAACCAAATTTGTTGAAAAATCATTTAATTTATATTGTTTACATAATGTTAATGTCCGGCAAATAATTGTAGAAAGCAGTTAATACAAAAAAAATTCTTTTTTGCTATAACAAGTGTTTAAAGTAAAAAACTTTGTGTTGCTTACATGGTATCAACGTAAGGTATATAATATTTATTTAAAAATTAAGAAACTTTTACAAGTTTGTTAATTTACTTTATATCAACCTTATGTAAATTATTGAAAAAGTAAAAGAATTTAATTTTCATAAATAATCTTTAAAACACACAATTGTTTGCAATTATTTGCATTTTGTCTACAATAGGTAAAAAAATTGTTCATGTACACAAATATGTGTTAAGCATGAAATATTGAAAATTAATAAGCACAATTAATTAAGCACAAATTTTGCGAAAATTAGACAAAATTTTATAGTTTACATAGTGTTGACATTAGGTAAATAATAATCCAAAGTAGTACAGATAATTTTGTAATTAAAAATAATGTGGTAAAATCATGAAATGAATTAAATTTGAATAATTTCAATTGTTTACACTATGTCAAGAAAAAGTAAAGAAATGCTAAAGTAGTTGGCATTGTTTATTTTCTTTAAATAGGCTGTAAACAGCACAATTTTCAATTTTTTGCATGCTGTTAACAATAAGTAACAAATTTTCCTTGAACACGAATATGTGGTAAACATAAATTATTAAAATTTTGTTCCATAATTTTGTTCCATAATTCATATTCCGCTTAAAGAATTGCAAAATTAAAAAATAAAAGAACAGTTTTTTGAAACGTCCTAATTTTTATACATACAAATATTTAATTTACTTTTTTTTAGTTGTATACAATACAATAAAGTTTAACAAAATCTTTTACTTAATTGTTTACTTTTTCTTGCCATTTGGTAAATAATTATATTTGATGTAAACGTGACACCATATTAAAAATAATTAACACAATATCAGTTCAATTTAACTCTTTTCTTTAATATTTCCCTATTTATGACATCATGTAAACAATTAAAATTCTTGTTAATATATAACTTTATATATTTTTAATTAAATCTACAACTAATTACATCATGTAAATAATTAGTATTCTTAAATTTTATACACATTTTTCCCTTATTTGGTAACCATAATTTGACATCATTCAATTTATAGCTTTTTCTTAATAGATTTTTTTATAACACAAGTTATTTTTGCTGTAGTAGTATGTCATCATAGTAATAATTATAATAAAAACTTAATTATATAAAAGTTTTATAATAAAAATAATTAATAGTTTTCCATTAAACACTGCACAATTAATTATAGGTTTAGTAGCAACAAAAAGAAAGTGTTTTTATATTCAAAATCTTACAGGTTTTCTTTGGTATTTTTAACCATTATTTAATCTTGAAGTTGCTATTTAGTTTCACTTTTATATTACAATGATTTACCCGCAACTAGAGTTTCCAATCCGGATATCCGGATATCAGATTATCCGGATTATCCGACCAATTTTGACTATTCGATAATCCGGATTTTTTTTCAATAATTATCCGATAATCCGGATTTTTTTTACATGATTTTTTAAACAAAATACGTTTTTTTTTAAACAAAATACAATTTTCAGCTATTTCCAAAATAATGCTACATATTATATTTATAAATATATTTAATTCTTTCCCACACTGCTTTCATTCAATTTTCAAATTAAAATGGCAAAAAAATTAATAGTGCAATAGCACCAGGGGGGTGAAATGTGCAGAACTAGCAGAATTATATTCCTGCAAACTATAGATGGCACTATTTTTTTGAGTATTTATCTCAATATATCTATTTACAATATCTTAACATTTACTTAAGCAAACAAACTTCCAAAAGAATAAATAACAACATTAAACTATTATTTGTATTTCTAGTATGCTTTTATTTTCATTCTAACACAACAACGCCATCGTTTTGCTTAAATTTAAAATTTTTCGAACCTTGCTGAGATAATTCGAACCTTGCTAAGATAATATATTTCATACTAGCGCCATCTAGCACTCAATAGTATAAATGTTGACTTCCTATCTCTATATTATAACATTTTTGAATAGCACAGTGAATATCGAGCGAATTCAAGAAATTCCAAAGCTTACTATGTTTTGTTTTATTTAAAATCAAAATTAAAAAACTGCCAACCTAATTTTTTTTTTTTTGATTTTAAATAAAACAAAACATAGTAAGCGTTGAAATTTCTTGAATTCGCTCGATATTCATTGTGCTTTTGCACTATTAATTTTTTGCCATTTTAATTTGAAAATTGAATGAAAGCAGTGTGGAAAAAATTAAATATATTTATAAATAAAATATTGAGGAAATCACCCAAAAATATAGTATATACGAAAAAAATAGTTTTGTTTCATTAGTGCAGTCGTGCGTTGTCATTATAAATTATAGTTTGTTTTTCTAAATATATCTTGCAAGTTTGCAAAGAGATAAAGGTAAATAATAACTATTTATTGGTTATAAATTTATTATTAACTTTTAAATTTCTTGTTCCTAGAAAATTGTAGCAATGTCAAAACGATCTGAAGTTTGGAATCATTTTAAGAGAAATGAAAAAAATAGAGACATTGCTTTCTGTAAGCATTGCAGTAAACAACTAGGATGCAAAGGATCATCAACGACGCCACTTCATAATCATTTAAAAATACATAAGATCTATATAAATTCATCTAGCGTATCTGCTACTTCATCTTCAATTGAGGTAAGTTGTGGAAGCAACGAACCATCAACTTCCAAAAAATTTAAAAGACCTGACGCTGAAAATAGTGTTATAAAATTTCTTAAAACTGAAACCTTGGAGGAAATTTTATCGCGATGTGTTGCAGAGGATGGTTTTTCCATGAATTCTATAGTGAAATCGCAGGCTATTAATGGATACGTTAGAAGTAAAGGCTTCGACATGCCTAAAAGTCCTACAACTGTAACGAGATGCATTTTAAAATTTTATGAAATAAAAAAAGAAGAAACAATTAGTATTATCAATGAACTAAAAAAAAAAAACGTAAAATTTTCAATAACAGTAGACGAGTGGACTGACAACACTATGAATAGATACCTTAATGTTTCACTTCACGCCCTGGTCGATAATATGGTAAAAAAATTTGAAGTTTTTGTATTAGGTTTAGTTCACATAAAAGGTACGTGTAATGCAGAACAAACAAAATTATACATCGAAAATAAATTGAAAGAATTTAAAATTGATGTCGAGAGAGATATAATATCATCAACGCATGATGCAGCCGCGGTTATGGTAAAATATGGAAAAATTTTGGGCATCATATCTCAACTTTGCTATAACCACGGTCTACATTTAGCAATAACCGATGTACTGTATAAAAAACAACAATCAATATTATGTGAAGAAGACGAGGAAATAACAGACTATTATGATGAAGAAATAGAAGATAACTCTGTCGAAAACATTAACAATTACATGAATATAAATAATTTTGAAGATGCGAACATAATCTGCGAACTAGAAGAAAAAGATGAAATTCTAGATTTCACCGAAGATTTTCAAGAAGTTATAAAAAAGGTCAGAAAAATTATAAGAATGATAAGATCCTCTTCAGTCAAAAACAATATTTTGCAAGGATATGTTAATGAACAAGAGGGTAAGACATTGCAGTTGATGCTAGATATAAAAATTCGATGGAATTCATTGATAACCATGCTCAAACGATTCCTTCAAATAAAGGATCCTGTAAACAAAACTTTAAATGAATTGGGTCAACAAAAAATATCAGAGAATAATTTATCAAGTTTAAAAGAATTGTTAGATGTCCTATCACCACTAGAAACTGCAGTAAGGAACTAAGTAAAAATTCAGCGACACTTTTGACCGCTGAAGGTGTTTATAAATTTCTATTTGAAAGATTAGACGAATTTGGAACAAACTTAAGTAAAAATTTATCGAAACAGATCAAAAAACGAATGGATGAACGTCGAGATAAAATACTTATGACATTAATAATATTCTTAGAAACAGGCAATATACCACATTCCACTAAATATTTTGATTACACTTCAAAAGGTGCTGCCATTGCATTAGCAGTAGAAATTTTTAGAAGAATTAATGTATCTGCTTATGATGATGAAACTCACCACGATGACATCGAGCAAGTAGCTGAAGAAATCGCAAATGAAAGTGAGTTTGAAAGTCAACAGAACACTGCAACTTTGTTAAAAAATTCCCTGCAGCGATAACTGGAAGTGGCAATTTCTTCAATTACCTATGTTGAAGAGCCGAGCAACGCAATTACTACATTGCTGAAAAAAGATTTCATGATTTTAACAAACACAAAAAGAAGGACAGATAATTTAAATATATTATTTAATGCACTTCTAACAATAAAGCCAACATCTACTGCAACAGAACGCGTATTTTCAATTGCAGGTCTGACTAAGACAAAAATTAGAACTCGCCTGAATTTTGAAACTTTCAATGCAATAATCTTTTAAAATATGCATTTTTAAAATGAAATAACTTTAAATTATATAATTTTATTTACTTTTTTATGAATAATTACTATTTTCTTTTACTTTTTTATGTACATAATTAAAATATTTGAATAAAATAAAACAAATGAATTATAAAACACCATGAAATATTGAAGTCAAGGTATTATCTTTATTTTGTTATCCGGATATCCGGATTATCCGGATATTTTGAATTTTCGGTATTCGATATCCGGATAATCATTTATGTCGGATAATTGGAAACCCTAACCGCAACATTAACTAAATTTATTTGAACAAGATATTTTTGGGAAAACACAGAAAACATTTCAATTTGATGTATTTATAAACAAATTGAGGTTTATAGTTAAACAAATTTAATTAAACTGTTTATAGCTATTAACTACATATTTAAGATTAATTAGGAAAAGCCTCAATTTACAGCAATTAACTACCGTTATAATTAATTTGATTAGTTTTATCTAGAGCAAAATAAACTGGTTGTTAAATCATGTGGATAATATTTTTTTTGTAGTTTAACATTTTTATTTAAATTTGACTTCTGATTTTTTTTTTTTAAATTCTTGGTATATTTTATGTTAGTCAGCTTTTTTTACACAGAATTGTTTATTGTAAAATATAATTAAAAATTCCCCAAAACTAAACAACTTTGGAATGTTAAACAATATAAAACCGGTAACCACAGTTAGGATTGTAAATTATTAATAATAATAAATAAAGTTAATACACGTAGCAACAACGCAAAGTAATTGTTTAAAGATATATCATCATTTTGTTAAAAAAAAAATATGAATCAGTGGTGGAAATTTTAAAATAAAAATTGCTATGAAAGTATTGTAAAGCAATTTTTAGGGCTCTTGTTATTTTCTGATATAAATTTTTAACCGCTTTACAGAGTGTGCTTATTTTTAATAACAAACTTCTCAATGAATCGAAAAATATTTTGACCAACAACCAGAAACCTAGCGCATTTAGGATAGACGATATCGACATTTCAACGGACATCACTCGATCGGTTTTACGTGTTTTGTTGATCAAGAGTATATAACTACTTAATCGGTTTTCAGAAACATATTTTGATGAGTTTTAAACGAAAAATAATAACTAAAAAAATAATAAATTTGTTACTAAATATAGTGAATCTGGGTTGGAAATATTACCGGGGAAAGATAAATTGCTGTAAAAGTAGAATAAAGCAATTGTTTAGGGCTCTTGTTATTTTCTGCTATAACTTTTTAACCGCTCAACAGAGTTTTCTCATTTTAAATAACAAACTTTTCAAAAAATCTAGTCATATTTTGGTAAAAAAACCAGAAACCTAGCATATTTAGAAGATGCCATATCGAACTTTTTAATTTTATCGAACTTTTTAATTTTAATCGATACATTTTTTCTGTTTATAGGTTCACAAATACATAAATTCGTAATTGGTTCCCAAAACCATATTTTGATTAAATTCATATGGAAAAAGTAACTAAAATCTAATAAAAATTGGCTGTTTTTATTTTCTTATAATATTTTTTTTTTAAAACTTCGCTTATATTTCTATTTTCTTTTTATAAAATATTTTTCTTAGCCAACATTAATAACACTATTGCTTAACTTTTATTGTCTATTGTCTTCTTTTTTTTTTGTAAATTTTAATGATAGTTTTTGTAGGAAATGAAGATGATCTTGATTTTTTTTAACTATTCATTTAATACAATCTAGATTTTTTTGACGTTAACGTAAATATAGTATCTTAGAGATTTTTTAAGGTTAAAATCTTAAATATTAACCGAGAGAAAATCTTTAATAATGATCTTCTTCTAAAAAAACGTATATAAAATGTGTATGAAAAAGAAAGGGAAATTAAACTAAAACAATTGATAATAAAAAATAAAAGTGAAATCTTTGAGAAACAAATAAACTTATGAAAGTAAAAATATATTAATGTAACAATAAATTAAATTAATTTAATTTAATTAAATCATGCAATAGAGTGACATTATATGAATGCAAACAATTTTATATATTACAGAGAAAGATAATTAAATACTTATTTAATAATTCTCTGATGTAAAACATGAGATATTGTGAGAAAATTTTAAGATTTTTTAACTTTTTTTTGTAAAACTTATTTAATGTGGAATTGTTTACCTATTGTTGACATTACGTAAAAATTTATTAAGTATAATTTATTTGATAATATATATACATTTAATATTTTACCATTATCAGTTTAAATTTTTGTAATTTTAAATGCAACACAGTAAATTAAATGGAATATAAAAAAATTTGTAAAATTTGTAATGTAAAATTTTGTGACAAAATTTATGTCAAAAACTATATAGTTTTGATATGTTTTTACAGATATAGAATTTTAAAAAGTTGTTAAAAGATTTTTTAAACTGTTACATGCTAATAAGACACGAATTTTAATTGTTGACAAAATGTCAACAATAAGTAAATAATTACCAAAGGAGCAAAGTATTATATTTAGCTCAAATGTATTTCAAACCATTAATTTTAATTGTCTACATAATCGAAATATTATAAAAAGTAGAAAATAATAGAGTTATTTACCAAATGTCAACTATAGACAATCAAAATATTTTTATCACATATATTGATTTGCTTCCAAAACCAAATATTTATTATTTTCGTAAAGTCAACAATACGTTAATACCAGCAAAAGTAAGTATCTCAACACTAACTAACTAATTTTAATTGTTTACATAAGTCAACAATAGACATAAATAGTTAACTGATTTTGTTTAACAAAAATATTTAAAAATTCAAATTTTAATTGTTTACATTATTTAATTTTTTTTTCTTAAAAAGCGAAGCGAAGTATTTAACATTCTTTTTTTTTTTTAAATAATTTAATTTTAATAAGTTTTAATAGATTTTGGATTTTTCTAAAATTTGGATAATTTATTTTTCCACGAACATGCTGAAAATACACGAATTTGACCAAGTGCCAAGAATAAGTAAAATATTACTAAACGTTGTATAGATGTTTTTTTGAACACAAATATGTTTAAAAATCAACAATTTTAATTATTTACTTGTAAACTATTTTAATTGTTTACATAATGTCAATAAAAGGTAGAAAATTGATACAAGCATTAACATATTTTACTGAACATTAATATGAAAAAAATCAGTTTTTTTTTTTAAATCGATTAATATTCAACACAAATTAGAAAATGTAATTTGACAATCAAAAATTAAAAAAAAAAAATAGAATCCAAAAAATTTCATTGTGCACATAACTTTGGCATTAGGTAAATAATTACGAATATAATTTTTGAATCCAAAAACTTAACAAAATTGTACGAGGGCAAGTAACTTTTCTAAAAATAACCAGAGATAAACTTTAAGCATAGATATTTCCATATAAATTTGAAATTCATTACTATAGTTAATATGAGATAAGTTCACAGGTCTAAGAGTCATAAAATTAATAAAATTTCAATACGAAAATTTTTCAAATATTAAACATTATTTGTTAACCACAAATTTGTTAAAAAATTTGTATTGTGTATATAATTTTGACATCAGGTAAATACTTATCCAGAGCAGCGAATACACAAAACTTTTAATTCAACAACGTAACAATATTGTGAAAAAGTAATAAATTAATGAAATAAAAAAAAATTTCAATTATTTACACATGATGTAAAGATTAGGATAACAATTGAAAACATTTGGAAATTAATAATTTTCAACAATTCTACAAATTTTGCATTAATTAGATGATTTCAGTAATAGAGAAATAATTGTAAATTTACACGCTGGAGCAATAAAATATTAGAAATGATTTGTTAACCACAACAACAATTGTTTAAAATCGCTGTTAATTACCCAGAGCAGCAAATGCATAGCACCTTAAATCTAACAACTTAACAATATTGTGTACTACTCATAAAAATATAGAAATTAAGAGATTTTCAATTGTTTACATAATGTCAAGAATGGGTAAGCAATTGTCAAAGTTGTGGAAATTATTAATTTCTTACAAATTTTGCTTTGCTTACATGTTTTTAGTAATGAATAAATGGGCTTTATTAAAAAAAAAATATATTTCAAACACAAAATCGTAAAAATTATTTTTAACCACGAATTCGCCAAAAAATCAAAATTTGTTTGTTATTTACCATGTCAAAAATACGTAAATAATTTAAAAAATTAGTAAATATCAGTTATTTATCTCAATTAGGCTTAAAAATCAACATATTTTAATTTTCTACATTGTGTCAACAATAGGTAAAGAATTCTCATTGTAGGAAAAATAACTTGTTATTGATGAATTTTTTAAAGTTAGCTAATTTTACTCTTAATAAATGCCATTTTTTTTTTTAAGAACCTTTAATAAATCTAGAAATTTCGGAAATTTTACACGATTTTAAAGTTTTACAATTTGTGTTATTCAAATACAAATTTGATAGTTTCTAAAATTATTGGAAATTTTACTTTATATTAAAATTAAATAATATTTTACCCTTTTTATACATAATTTTGGTATTTTTAATAACAATTCGATTCTCTGTACTTTTCCCTTTAAACCTCCCTTTAAAATGTATTGTAGTTCCATTAGAAAATTTATAAAAATTCAAAGAAAATCTATATCATATTAATGTGATAAAAATCTTTGGGCAAAAAAAGAAAAATCCTTTTTATTTTTAAACAATAAATAATGAGCCAACAAAGAAAAAAAGGTTTTGTTAAAGATTATAAAACGCCTACCAGTAATACAATGAAATGATTCTATAGAAATTTAACAATATAAAATTAATGATAAATTAACAAAAGTGTGAAAATTATATTGTATACAAAATCAGATATTTAATAAAATAATTGGCTTAAAAAAACATTAAAAAATTCTCAATATGTCAGCAATTTCAGTACAATTAGTAAGATTTTTCTTATTAAAATTCCTGTAATTACACTCTATTTTTGGCTTACAATTATTGTTTTTATTATTTCTTTTTAATTAAAATTTCTTTTATTATTATATTACATTTTTAAACATTTATAACAATGGGTTTAAACATTGTACGTAATAATAACACTGCGCAACTTGAAAAGTAAAACCAAAGTACCAACCTAAATATTTCGGAAACGCCGATTTTAATAGCGTACCCAGTTTTTTCACATATGCGCCATATTTTTCTCAAATTTGCATTAATTTTTTCCACGTTTTAACGCAGTTTTTTGTACATACAATTTAAAAATCAAATATTTTATATAAGTTTTTTTGCAAATATATCGCGTATCAAATTTGGTTAAGAAAAGTACAGTCTCAGTTTTAACTATATTTTAGCATTTTTTTTTATTTTTTTTTATTTTATTTATTTATTTAAGTCTATGGAGATAATCCGTGCAGACTATGAACAATTAGTAAATATAAAACATTTTGCAATGATTAATTATTCCATTTCGCGATCGATCAATTATTTCGTGTAAAAAAGTTAAATAAAAAGAAAGTGCGGTTCATAAGAAAAACGCAAAATGAAAAAAATTATGACAGATTCTGATGCAAAAGTTAAAGATTCATAGTATTTTTTCTATGCAAAAAGACTCAGACTCTGCGGAATTGTCCATAAAAAAGGCTCAAATTCTGAGGACTTTTTCCAATAGACAAATTATTGGATGCTAAAGACTTTTGTCATAGAAAACACCGTAGATAAAGGAAATTTTTTCCACAAAAAATTTCAGATTTTAAGATATTAATTGCTATCAAAATATGTATTCAAGAACTTTACGCATTCTGTGTCTAAATTTAGACGTTTTGCATGAAATTACACAAAATGTTACATACTTTATAGCAGTGAATTTCCAAACATTTTTTAGAGTATAGACATTCACTGTAATGAAAGTGTTAGTTAAAATAACTATGGCAAATATAAACTTTTTTTTGCTGAATTTTGGTATACATAATTTTTTAAGCTATTTATATATTATACTAAAAGATGATAGGATAGGTCGTCCTTTTTCGTTATGCTGCCATTTTAAATTTTATTCATATTTAACGTTTTTTCCATGAACCGCAGTATCTTTTTTTTATCTTGTTTACACGAAATAATTGGCTAAATTTGACTTTCTGCTTATGCCAAAACACGCTTTGATCGATTGTGAAATGCAATGATAAATGGTTCAAAAAATGGTAAAATATAGTAAAAACTATGAAAAAACGCAGATTTGCTTGTTAAAGCTGCACATTTATTAACAAAATTTGATACCTGCATGTAAATAAAAAACAAAGACAAAATATTTGATTTTAAAAATTTTATGAATAAAAACTAAAATATAAATGCAAATTTGCGAAAAATTTGGTAAATTAGTAAAACAAACTGGGTACGCCATTCAACTCAGCATGGTCGAAATATTTAGGATCGGTCGGTACTCTTGTTTACGATTTTAGGGATACCAATTTTGTAGCGCTGTGTAATTGTAATATGTTCATTTAAACTTCTGACACGTTAACAAAAACATTATAAAACAATACCGCCCATAGAGCCCATTAAAAATGAGAAAAAACTGCAGTGTAAAACAAGAAAAAAGTTCATCATTAACAGTCAGAACAGTTGGACTGGACAAATTGTACAACAATTTTTACTTTTTTTTTGTAACAAAACTAAAGTGTCAGTTATTGCCGGCTACTCAAGTGTCAAAATGAAGGACATTTTTTTTTATATAAAACACAATATTTATAATAACAGCAAAAACACTGATTAAAAAAGTTAAAAAAAAAATGTGCCTTATATTAAACGTACAGAACATAAAAATCAGGATATTCTCACAGTATTAAAACAAAAAATTACACAAGCTCAATTAAACTTGCATGTTGAGTGTACTTGCATTGAAAAAAAAGTATATAATGAGTTTTTTTATGCCTTTACCCATTGGAACTTAAATGACATACAAAAAAAAGAGGTATACGAAGATTAACTGCATATAATGTTCCTACTGAACAAAATTTTTAAAAAATTTTAAACACTAAATTTTCCATTAATTACACTTTAAATACACCCAGGTAGAAATTGCCCACGGTACAAATAGTAGCTACTGGGACAACACTGTTTTTTCCCAATAACTGGCATATTCAGAAAAACAGTGTTGTCCCAGTAGATACTATATTACTATGTACACTCAAAATGTTGCATTCCTCAGATTCTGAGGAATTTTTCCTATAGAAAAACCCTCAGATCTGAGGAATTTTTCCTATAGAAAAACCCTAAGATCTGAGGAATTTTTCCTATAGAAAAACCCTCAGATTCTGAGGAATTTTTCCTATAGAAAAACCCTCAGATTCTGAGGAATTTTTCCTATAGAAAAACCATCAGATTCTGAGGAATTTTTCTTATAGAAAAACCCTCAGATTCTGAGGAATTTTTCCTATAGAAAAACCCTCTGATTCTGAGGAATTTTTCCTATAGAAAAACCCTCAGATTCTGAGGAATTTTTCCTATAGAAAAACCCTCAGATTCTGAGGAATTTTTCCTATAGAAAAACCCTCAGATTCTGAGAAATTTTTCCTATAGAAAAACCCTCAGATTCTGAGGAATTTTTCCTATAGAAAAACCCTCAGATTCTGAGGAATTTTTTCTATAGAAAAACCCTCAGATTCTGAGGAATTTTTCCTATAGAAAAACCCTCAGACTCTGAGGAATTTTTCCTATAGAAAAACCCTCAGATTCTGAGGAATTTTTCCTATAGAAAAAACCCTCAGATTCTGAGGACTTTTTACTATAGAAAAACCCCTTAAGATTCTGAGGACTTTTTACTATAGAAAAACCTTCAGATTCTGAGGACTTTTTCCTATAGAAAAACATTATTAAATGAAAATTTAGACCATTTCCTAAATTGAAATTTATTTTCACTTAAAATAAAAATTGCATCCTTTATATGAGCTAAGACTTGTGAAAATAGAACTATTGGTTAGTTTTCTTACTTTTGCTAAAAAACGTATTTTTAAATTACTGGCTACATACTGAATTATCTTATTTAAAGTACTTTCAAATTACTGAATTCCACCGCTGTGCCAACGTTGCGGAATAACTACAGCCAATTGCATATTGGTGTTATCTGGCCCGTTCGTATTTTTCTTCCTGGGCAATTACATACAATATGAGAATATTTGAAAGGAAAGAACGATAAAAAAAATCACAACTAAAAACTTCCGTTTTTACATGTTCTTTTTTGTACAAAGTATCAATTTCATTAGAGAATTTCGAGAACATTTTTTGTTTTAATAAAACTTTATTCACAGGTGTAAGAGGTTTTGTTATATAAGCCATTTTCTTAAGTTTAATTTCGCACGTTTTTATGGTTTTAGTTACTTATGTATTAAAAATTAAAAATGAATCGTGTCTCAAACAAAAGTTAACGAAGATTTTTTTAAATTTTTAGTCAACAGGGAGTAACAAATATCTTGACTAATTATAAAAGCACAAATATGCGTGTAAAATCATAAATAGTAAATGAATTTTAGAATTTGAAAAGTTTACTTAATAATGACATGAAGTAAACAACTCCTTAATGTAACGAAGATGATTTATAAACAACAAACTTGCTGACATATCAATGCTTTTATATTGCTCATATACTATTGACATCAGGTAAATAATTATTAAAGGTATTAAATCAATTTAAATCTTTTATTTGCTGCAAATAGTCTGAAAATAAATATAAAAATATTAGAAATATTGTGTAGAAATCTTTAAAATAATTTTATTTTGTTAATTTCAATTGTTTACGTGATTACAAGCATTGGTAAACAGTTTATCAAAACAGTGGAAATTATTTATTTTATACAATTCTAAAAATTTTGAGTCTACATGATATCAGAAATAGGTAAATAATTGTCATTGAATACGAATATGTTTTAAACACTAACTAGTAAAAATGGTTTGTTAAACGCAATAAAATCAATTTTTTTTAATTATTTACGCTTTATTGACATAAGGTAAATAATTATTTAGAGTAAAGGGGACGGTTTTTTAATCACAAAACTTATACATATTATTTCAAACCATATAAAGCAGAAAATCTTAAAAAAAATTAAATTTACATGATGTCAAGTATAGGAAATAATTGTTAAAAATATATTAAAGTAGTTTTTGCCGTAGATATTAAAAAAAAAAAAATAGATATAAAAAATCAATAAATTTTATTGTTTACATGATATCAACATATGTAAAATATCATCATTGACACAAATATTATAAAAATTCAAAAACAATTGTTTTCATGATGTCAACAGTAGGTAAATAAGTAACAAATCATTGGCCAGCATATTTTAAATTTGAAAATAACGAAAATCTATCAATTGTAAATGGTTACATGATGCCAACTATTACTAGAAGTATTAGAACATATTTTTAACAAAATTAAGCTGAAAAAAATGTTCAGCATTTTAAGTTCGGTCGTAAAAAGGTTAAAATATCATCAGTATTTGCCTAATAAAATTAAAAAATCTTATTTAATTTTCCACTTTCTACTTTTAATTAAACCCACATTTTATAACATTACCATCATTTGTAACATATCCAACAGGAATATTTAAACAAACAAAAAAAAAAAACAACTAATTCTAATTGTTTACACAATGTAAACAATTGAACAATAAGTAACAATTGTACAAATCTGTTAAAAAAAAATGAAAATGATATAATTTTTAATAAAAATTATATCAAACAAGAATATTTTACTTTTTACTAGCAAAATGTAAATAACTGTATTATTATTTACATGATGTCAACAATTGGTTAATAATTCTGAAATTGCTAGAAAATTATGCCCTAAATACATAATTACTAAAAATTCACAAATTTGAAATTATTGACATGATGTCAACAATAGGTAAACAATTAACAAATTTGTAAAAATGATTAGTTTTAGTTTAGATGTTAAAAAACTAAAAAATTTAATTGTTTGTGTTATGAAGACGAATGTAAAACTCTATATTTTCCAATAATAATACTCTTCCATATTTCCTTACCAAAAAAGATTTTAAATTTATATTTATTTCCCACTTTCTATTTTTAATTAAATACATCTTTAGACATTTCCTTTTTTCATACTTGACCATATTTGTAGCATCTGCCTATTATATTTATAGATTATTTACATGAAAATTCCAAATCTTGTTTTAATTTCCAAAACCGGATATAAGTTTACTACCATTCCTATTTATTTTTTTATGTTCTAAATGTTGATCTAGTATTTGAAAATTTTAATTTTCATTTTATATATGAAAATCACTTTCCTCATAAAATTCTCTATACAAATAAATTTTTATTTGAATGCTAGTATTTTACAAAAACTAAAGATTTCACTACCTGATTTTTATAAATTTAAACATGTGTAAAAAAAAAAAAATATAAAAATGTTATCATTCTAGATTTTATTGTACAAGATGTTGTTTTGTAAACTGCATTCTTGTATATCTTATAATATTTACAGCTTGTTTTTTTTTCTTTCTGCATGTTCATTATGTGTAGCATCTTTTGATGCACATTTCAGTTTCAAGTGCAAAAGAAAATTTATAAAAATTCCCACACTTGTAATGATTGAATGCAGTTTTTTGTGTGTGTGTGATTTTTTCAGGATAACATTTGGTGGTTGGTTGGTGTAGATCAGTAGTAGCTTCTTTTATATCCAGTTGGAAAAATCATCATACATCTGTTAGAGTTTCGTTTTGAGCAAGGATTCTGATTTCATAGATTTATTGCATTCCTTTTGTTATGTTAAAGAGAATTTTTAGCGTAGTTTTTAAAATAATTAGAAAATTTCAAATTTTTTGTTGAAACTACAGCTGCGATTTATGAAAGCACTTGAAGGGCGTATTAATTTAGCAATGCAACAGATGCAATTGGAAAAATTTTCTCATCATGAAAAATATTATGATTTCAAAAACAAAAGACTCTAATAGTAAAATTTTTCTCAAAAAGAAATTGAAAAATGTTCCGCGGTTTAGTGGAAATAACTGGCTTCAAATAAATTAAAATTAATCAAATTTATGTAAAATATTTGTAATTTTTCAAAATTTCTAAAGAGTTATTTTTAAAATTCTATTTTTTTTTTTAAACTTCAAACTTTTTAAAGACCCCTGACACCATTTGTTAAGACAATTAATTTTTATTATATTATTTCTATTTTAAAAATTACCTCAACTTTTTTTTTTAGCAATAAAATAAAGTTTATTAATCTTTATGCCCTTAGCAATTTTTTTTTCTAATTTTCTTTAAACTCTCGTTTTAGCAATTAGTTTAGCTAAAATTAATTATTATTTTATTTAAAATAATAAACACTTTGTTCTACATTATGAAATTTTAAATTCATTCATAATTTGAATATAAATTTGTTTTTAATAAATCATAATCTAACAAGTCTTTAATTTTTATTAGCATACCAATATACCGCTTTAAATATGAGAAAAGCCTCATAAAACACAAATTCAATTACAAATTGTTAACACGATTTTTTATGATTAATTAATACACAATTTAAATTGTATTGAATGTTAAAAAAAAAAAAAAATTAAAAACAAAATTATAACTATAATCATTAGACTCTAATAATTAAAAGTTAGTCATAAGGTTAAACTTATGAATAGACAAAATAAAAATCACTCAAGGCATTTTCTTTTTATTGTTTGGTAAAATTTGTTTAAGCGTCGCACAAAAGTTTTTTGTAGAAATTTTAGTTACTTTTAATGCTTGAAAGCATTTGCTAAAAATAAAGAAAGAAAAAAGTTAATTATTTTTAAGAAAAATCAAACCTATGATCCCTTAAGGGATAATATTAAAGTGTTTTAGAAAAAAAAGAATAAAAAAACCAGTTAAGAACCACATTGAGCTGGCTGGTTAAATGAAGGTTGTGGGTTCAGTTTCCAGTCGGTATAGTAAATTAGAAAAGTTAGGTTATTTAAACATTTGATATCATTAAAAATTACGGCTTACAACGAAATTATTTAAATTTGAACTAAAATTAAATTTCAAAAGTTTTATTCGCTCTAAATGGCATAGCCGTGGCGCGGGGGAAAGAAGCCCCCCCCCCTAAAGTTTTGCCAATAAATGATTCAAAACCCGTTAATCGATTTCGCTAATTTTCAATAGCAAATTTCTTATAATATCGGAAAACAATTTGACCAAACTAAGCAACCCTACTTTTGTATTGACGCAGTATTTCACATTTCAACAGTCAGACGGGCATCGCTATTCACGCAATTCAAGATTGGATAATTTTTTGACGAGTTACAAATGAAATGACATATTGATATAACCCTCTAAAGGGTATAAAAATCAAGCAATTGTAAAACCAAAAATATAAAAAATTTTAAAATTATTTAAATTTTTAAAACTTAAAAACTTAAAAACTTTGAAACTACAAAATTGAAAAATTGAAAAATTTTGATTTTTAAAATTAACAAAACTGATATATTTAAAAAAATTAAATTGTTATAAACTATACAATGTCTTTGTAATGTAAATAACTGTTAAATATAAAAAGATGTGCGAATATAAAGTTTCGAGGCGACTTTACATTTTCTCTCATAACTTTTAACCCCGTCAACTGATTGTAGTTTTACATATCAATAGACAGACAGGCATCGTTATAGGGGTTTCGCTGGTATAAAAATTTAATAAAATCGCCGAAATAGCAAAAAACCTAAACGGCATACTTGCAAAAATAAATTGATTAAATAAACTGATCACTCACCAAACTGATCAATACCACCAACATAAAAGCTCGTTTTTTGTCATTTTGCTTCTTTTGTTTTCTGTTCCAATTCCGCTCGTTCTATTCCATTTCGTTCCGCATATTGAGTGTCCAAATTGCTCTTGTTTCTTGTTCCATTCCAGTTCTATCTACATATTTGTAAAATGTTTCAATTTTGATGGTTCCCCGTTCCATTTTATATCGTTCCGATATGGAAAGGTGAGTCCTTGCATTCCGTTTAAATGAAAAAAAAAATCGCAGAAATAACAAATAAGTATGACAAAATTGTGAAAATAAATATTTCTAAATCTATAAAATATCACATAATTCTCGCTCCATTTCATTTGGTTCCTTTTGTTAATTGTTTCAATTCCATTCGGTCCCAGTTCACATTTCCATTCCACATCGCTCCTATTTGAAACAATGTTATATTCCGCTCTGTTAAAATGTTGAAAATTTATAAAATAGCAAAACAATTATTTATTTATTTCCAATTCCTCTCGTTACAGTTCCCATTCCATTTCGTTCATCATCTTAAGTGTTCAAATTGCTCTCGTTGTCTGTTCCATTCCATGCCGCCTTTGTTGAGTGTTCCACTTCACATCGTTCCAATTTGGAAAAAAAAATCGCTGAAATAGCGCAAAAACAGCAATATTGAAAAAATTTAAATTTCAGAATCAATAAATTTTTCACATAACCGATAAATATCAGCAAAAACTTACACTCGCTCTATTTCATTTCGTAAATTTTGTATATTGTTTCTAATCCACCCTTACCTCATTCCATTCTATTTCTAATCTTGAGTGTTCAAATTGTTCTCGTTTCCTTTTCCTTTTCCATTTCATTTCTTTTTTAAAGTTTCTCGTTCCATAGTTTCAATTTGCAATAATTATTCGTTCTATTCCATTATGCTGTACCTGGCTATAAATAAAAAGGGTGTTTAAATGATTCCATGGGCCGCAAGGCGATTTATTTGTATTTTTCACAAATTTACAACTCTTAATGTTCTTATGAGTTTTACATTAATTAGCTTATTGCGAATGATTTGTAGGTCCAAAAAGTTTGTGATTAAATTGTATGTGATGATTTTTATAACTTGTGGCTTAACCCTTAAACCGGTCTAAGCTTTTTTACAATGAAATTTATACCACGTGTTCGGCAAGAAAAATAACCAATATGTTCTTCTACCAAATTGTTTAGAGCGAATCTCAAAAACTAATCCATTCAAATAAATACGTTTAGTCGTACATTATTTCTCTTCCCACTATATAAATACAGTCTAAAAATTACACATCCTATGAGCAACCTGTATGTCCTTGGGCTAACATAAAAGACTTGAACTTGAACACTTTCTCGTTTCCAAACCGTACACTTCACACAACAAATTTCTCCACAAAATATTTTGTAAATTTGGTTTTCCGTCGAAATAGCTTAATTTCTTAATAAAAATTACTCATATAAAGCATTTATGACAAATTGAAAATTTCCCGTCTGGAGGCGGACTTGCCGGTTAAAGGGTTAAGTCTTATCCGATTGTCAGTTTTTTCTCTTTAATAAATTCCTTGTGTTTTTTCTCTTTCTTTTTCATTTAATGCAAGGAATGTTAATTTTTTACATACCTTAATACGCCTTTTTACAAACAACTTTTCCCCCCTCATCATAATCTTCTCAATATTATACAACATACTACACCGAGAGAATTATCTGCATGATATCAATGAATTTTTGCATTAGATCTATGAAATGTCACAAAATTAATGCAGTTTTTATTTATTAAAAATGTCATACGCCTAATGAAAAAGTTTTATTAAAAGTAGTTTCATAAAAATTTTGAAGTTTTTTTTATAAAGTTTAAGAAATTTTTCATTCACATTGTAAGGAATACTTCATTAGTTTAGTGAACATTTTCATTAAAACTAGTCCAAGAAAAATTCTCTCTGTGTACACAGAGAAAAATTTTAATGGACGAAGAATAATGAAAATTTTCATTAAACTAACGAAACTTTTCTGCTTGAAGTAAACGAAAAATTTCTTAAAATTAACGAAATGCTTCATATCTTTTATGAAACTATTTTTTTTATAGAACTTCCTCATTTAGTGAATGTAACTTTTAATAAATAAAATGATTTTTTTTTTTGCAAAATTTAATAAAAAGTTTCAATTGCTTCTATGCAAAAATTCATAAATATCATGCATAGAATTCTGTCAGTGTACTACTCTGGTAGTATTAAGCTTCAAACTTAAAGTTTTAAGTTTATCCAGAAAATATGTTGTTGTCAAGTTATTATGGACAATGATGATAATCATGATGTTGATGACTTTAGAAGATTTTGTCATATAAATGTGGTCAATAGTTGTTGGTTATTACTACAAGTAGCAATCTTGGTATTACCAAAGTTGTTAAAGTAACAGATCATAAAATTTTACAACAACTTGTTTATGTTGTCAGTTGTAGTTGTTTTCTATGCTACAAGATGTTTTTTTTTTACATATCCGTTGGTTTCATGTCTTTATGGAATTAAAGGCAGTTTAAGTTGTTTTTGTGATGTCATATTATTTAACAGTTTTTTTCCTGGATGAAATTTTTTTCTTACTTGAGGAGGTGAACGGATGTTTTATTACCACAGAAGAGAAAGAAAAGAAAAAAACTAAGACTGGGTTGTAAAAGAGTACTAGAAGAATTTTTTTTGCTTTGATTTTACTTTTCCCTAGAAATGTTTATTTAAAGTTTAATAAAGCTTTAACTAAAGTTAAATTATGTAAAAATTCAAAACATATTCCAGAATCTATTTTAAACAAGATGCTTTTAGTATATAGTGCGATAAAAAATTAATATTTATTTTTAGAATAATTTCCCATATTGGGCGCCATGTATTAAACTGCCTTTTTGTTATTAAACCTAAATACAAGGTGGCGCAAAAGTAATCCTCCTATCAGAAAATGCTATAAATTTTGCGATTGGCCCCTAATGTCAGTTCTATTTTGACATTTGTGTAGTAAACACATGCGAAATACACGTTAATAAACAATGTTACGCTACACTGCTCCAGAACGCGGAATATTGGTGACTATTTATTTGACCAATAATCGGTCGGTGACTTTGGCACAACGTGAATTTCGTCGCATATTTCCTGGCCGTCCAACGCCTACTGGTGAAACACTGCGACGTTTAGCCGCTCGCCTCGAAGAGACTGGCACAACACGAGATGCTGCCAGGCGTGGCAGACCCCGGAGTAGCCGTTCTGCAGAGAATATTGCTGCTGTAGCCGAGGATGTCATGGAAGCGCCGTCGACATCGACCAGACGACGTGCCACGCAAATGGGTATCAGTCGACGGTCTTTACAGCGAATTTTGGTACAAGATTTGAAGATGTTTCCGTACAAAGTCCAGACGGTGCATCAGCTGTTAGCTGCTGACCGCCAATCGCGTGTAACATACGCTCAAGCCATCCTTAATCACCACCCAGAGGAAGATGATTTTTCATCAAAAATAATCATGAGTGATGAGGCCCATTTCCATCTTAGCGGGTACGTAAATAAGCAAAATTTACGCTTCTGGGGCACTGAAAATCCGCGTGTAACCCACGAAGAGCCATTACACCCACTCAAAGTCACTGTATGGTGTGCTGTTTTCGCTGGAAGAGTCATCGGACCTTTTTTCTTCGAAGACGTCGCGGGCCAAACGGTTACTGTGAATGGTGAGCGCTACAGAGCAATGATCAACGAGTTCTTTTTGCCGCAACTTGACGAATTGGGATTGGAAAACATGTGGTTACAACAGGACGGTGCAACGGCACACACTGCACGTGCCACAACCGATATGCTGAAGGATGCATTTCCCGGGCGCCTAATCTCCCGTTTTGGCGATTTGCACTGGCCAGCAAGATCGCCTGATTTGACCGCTCCAGACTTCTTTTTGTGGGCCTTTTTGAAGTCGCGGGTTTATGTCAACAAGACTCAGACTCTTGCAGCTCTTAAAGACAATATCCGTCAAGAATGTGAGGACCTATCGCCGGAAGTTTTGGCCAAAGTGATGGAAAATGCCATAAAAAGGGCTCAAATGACAATCAACTGTGGCGGCGGCCATTTACATGACATCATATTCTCGACTTGATGTAAAAAAAATTAAAATACCAAATAAAAATAATCCACAAGAAGAATCAAAGTTTTTCATTTTTTTTTTAATTTACAGCCAAAAAACATCGGAAGGTTATTTTTGCGCCACCTTGTATAAATTCTTTAGAATTTGTAACTTAAAAATATAATATCCCTACGTTGGGCCAAAATTACGATTTTTTGTATCAATACAATTATTTTAGCCCTAAGTTGGGCGCCATTTATATGACAGCTCATAACAACAAGATCAGACATTTAGTAAGTGTTGAGATAAACGTTTAAGCATAAAATTATTATTACAATCGTTATGCCCTTACGTTGGGTACCATTTATGACAATGTTCTAAAAGATAATGCCACATTTCTGTCGATATTGTCTATGCCTCATTCATAAAATCATTCATGCTCAAATTATTGTCACTAAATTTAGCTAACCCTTTAAACTTTAACATTTAAACTTTTGCTGTTTAAACTAATTTTAAAATTATTTCATATTTTGTTCTAGATTTAAATCTTAATTTCAGATTTTATATTTTTTTACCTAAATTTTTTGTGTTTTTTTCGTTTCAGGTATGCAAAACTATTAAATAACATCTTTTATTATCTTGACATTTTTCAAACAATAAATGTTTTGTATATATTTAAACTCAATTTAAAATTCAAGTGAGTACAGTCCTTTTGTCAAAACAAAAAAAAAAAAAACCATTGAAATTTAATCTTTAACAAACAGTAGTCGTTTTTTTAACAAACATTTTTTCATAAGAATTGAATGAATATATATATAAATGTAGGTTGGCGGTATCCACTTCAAATATTTAAATAAACATTTTTAAAACACGAGCATATAAGAAATTCATATTATTTACAGAAAAAAAAAAAAATTAAATGGCCTCAAGATGTCGTTTAAATGTTTGAACATTTTTTTTTTGATAAAAATAAAAGACGTTTGAGTTAATATTAAATAAACATTAAATAGAAATATGCAAAATAAACAAAAATTTTAAAAACAAATAAATAAATAATAATATTTGTTTAAAAAGGATACCCAAAATAAAGGTTAAGAAAATATATATTGGCCATTCCACAATAGATCTGACAAGATCTGAACTTGAATCTTCTGATTTGAATTGCAGGCATAACTTAGATGTGTTTACTATTCCAATGCAATTTAAATGGTAATGATGCGATAAAGATTAAAGAAACTACGAATGTTGAAACTTGCACACATTATACAAATTTTAAATTTTTCAAAAAATATAAACGCGGATAAAAACGTCATTTTTTAATTGCAAGAAAATAAACACGCCAATCTTTAAGTGACTCCACAGAGTTTCTGCAGGCAAACTATAATTGAAATCGAAATACACAAGGACAAAAAATTAAGTTTTTTGGCCGATCTTTTTTGGAAAGACCGATATTTGAAAAAAAATACAGTAAATTAACAAACACACAAAAAAACTGAGAAAAATTTAAATTTAATAACAATCTTAATGTTTTTTTTTTTAATCCAAAGGCTTTTACACATTTTTTTGAGGTAATGTCTCGAATTTTGAGATCTTTATACTATTTTGGTTATAACTTTTGAATCGCTCTACCGAATTTAATCAATTTGGATACCAAATTTGTTTGGACAATTATAAATATTTTAAATAAAAATCAGAAACCAACTTTCCGATTTCCCTCATATAATTAATAATCATAGAAACAGACCGGCGAGAAAGCTTGACAGACATATTTTGATAAATCAAAAAAAAGACCAATATACGAATATAAATTTGTTTAGAAATATTTCTTAATTTAATTCCACAAATTAAAAAACGATATTAATTCCTAAATATATATTATATATAAAGGGTCCGCCATCTAACGTTTTTTTTTTTTCAACTAGTGCTTATTTCGTGAATGGTAACACTTAGCTCATGTCTGATTTGACAGATAATTAGTTTTATCCTTCCGCTGAACGAATATGGTTGTGTATACGCTTGAACAAGGCTGGGAAATGTTGCGACATTACTTTGAAAATCATGGTAATGAGCAAGGAGTGGCCGTTACAGTCAATGGCGATCGTTATCGGGCCATGTTGAACAAATTTTTGTTCACAAAAATTGAAGAGGAGGATATTGGCAACATTCGGTTTCAACAGGACGGCGCTACGTGCCACACAGCCGAAGCTACACTCGATGTTTTGCGCCCTGTTTTTGAAGATCGCATTATCAGCCGCAGAGCTGATGTCGTTTGGCCACCTCGGAGCTGCGATTTGACACCGTTGGACTATTATTTGCGGGGGTGCCGTCTAAGATAAGTGTTACGCCAACAAGCCAGAGACAATTGACGCTTTAAAGGACAATATTCGTGAAGCCATTGGTGAAATACAGCTGCACACAATCGATAATGTGCTTAAAAATTGGACCGATCGTGTAGGCTACTGCATGGCCAGCCGAGGCAGACATTTGAATGAAATTATTTTCCATTATTAACCGGAAGGATTGTACTTTCAAATAAAAAAAGAAATTTGAGAAAATATTCAGTTGTTTTTTTTTATAGCATTTCCAAAAAAAAAAAAGTTATTTGGCGGACCCTTTATATATATATTCCCTTTAGCATTCGCGGATCCAGGAAAAGGTTTGGAGGGGCGAATTAGAGTATTTTTAATTAATTTTTTATTCTTGGTACATTTTTGTTTTAAAAAAACATCTTTTCGGGGGGGGGGGGGTGAAAATTTCCCATCCCCCCGTGCCCAGCAACCGCGCCTGCCTTTAGTATATAAACAAAAATTTTAAATATAAAATCATAAAAAAAACCTTTGAATTAAACTCTAATTTACGCTGCTTTTACTTTATGGTTTAATTACATTTCAAATAAAATGCAATTAACTAAAATTTTTATAAAACTTAATTGCGTTTTATGATATATAATAAAATTTGGTAAATTCCCAGTTGACCGTTACAACTTATTTAAACTAATCATTGAAATCTATATAAAAAAATAATTTCTAATAAAATATCAAAGATTTTTGTATTTGTTTTTTACTAGAAAATATTACTATCAATAAATTCAATTTAAATTTGACTTTATCATTTATGGTTTGCAATTTTTTAGATATTTCCAAAACATGTCACGTATTTTCATAACATGTGATGTTTTTTAGATATTAAAAAAAAAAAAATAACAATAAACCATTTTAGCGTTTTGGCAAATAGAAAAGTTTTAAAATATTTATTAAATTTATATTGATAAAGTTCAAATTGAAATTTTGGTTTTGGGAGAGATTAGTGTGAAATGTTAACACACTTTTTCTAGCTTAAAAATTATGTTAAATACACACAAGACCAACTTTCTTATCATCAACAAACTTATTTGCATTACATAAAAAAGACATTTCGGGGTGAAGTGAGAATTTTTGGGGTGAAGTATAAATATAAAATATTAGTTCAGAATAAAAAATACGAAGTTTACTGTTTTTTAACTTAAAGATATACTTTAAGTTTATTATATACTTTAAGTTAATAATATTTTTATTAATAAAATAACTACTAAAAAAAGAGATTAAGGAGAAACATATAAAATACTAAGAAAATGACAAAGGACAAATTAATACAGCAAACGCATAGAACAAAAAATCGTCTAGCAGAATATTCTGAGTCCCAATGGACACAGATGAAAAGCTGGCTATTATGTGTGTTGTAGTTAACGAAATTCTTAATATTTATTATTATGGGCATGTCATTAACAAAGTATGTATAAATCTCTACGTAATGAAATTGAGGAGGATGTTGGATGTCTTGCTTTGTTGCTTTGTTGCTTTGTTGTTTTTTTTTTTTGTTGTAATTCAAAAATACAGTTTTACAAAATAGTCTACCAACCCACCATAAATACGTTATAACATTGTTTAAATTGCCATTAATTCTTCCACCAAAAAGCTATTAAATAATCACCCCAAATTGAACATACATATTTAAAAAAAATCTAAAAATTTTAAAGAATTTTCATTTAGAATATACTTTTTAAATGTTTTTTTGCGCTCTGAATCTGAATCCGAATCTGAACTCAGAACTCTTCCAAGTTTTTAAGTTTTTGTGATATACTGATAAAAAAAAAGTTACATCTCAAATAAAAAAATAAGATCTCATTTGATATAGATCAATATTTATTCTTATCCAAGTTTATCTCAGAAATATCCGATTAGATCCCTCAAATATATTACTGGAATAAGTTAGATACAAATTTACCTCAAAATTTAGCGATCCGATAATATCTAATTGAAGATCCTAAAAGATCCCAAAATATCCCATGGGATTA
Source organism: Delia radicum (assembly GCA_021234595.1). Lineage (NCBI taxonomy): Eukaryota > Metazoa > Arthropoda > Insecta > Diptera > Anthomyiidae > Delia > Delia radicum. Next base: position 204,170,885 of record CM037854.1, read on the forward strand.
ATTTAGATATACATGGATCCAATTAGTTCAAAAAAGATAAATAATTTTTGGTGGATCGAATGAGATATTTTGAGATTAAATTCGCTGTACTTAAATACCGTGATTTTTAATAAAATTTTAAAGAAAAATAATTTTTGGCATCTGCGCTTATGTAATTAGTTTATATAAATTTATATAAAAATATATAATTATGCATAAAAAATATTAATGATGTTGGATCATATGTAATCATATCTCAAACTTAATTGCTAATTTTGTGTTATATAAAAAATATATAATTATGTCTTATACGCATACAAAATATTAATGATGTATGACTATATTTAATCACATCTCAAACTAAGTTATTAATATTGTGTCATATATAGAATCTTACATAATTATATCTTACATCATTTAATGCGTTATATAATTATGTCTTGAATTGTGATATACATATGGCACCATATATATATATATATATATATATATGCATATCTAATATCACACACAAAAATAATTTGTATAAGATAGTATATATTATTATATCTTAAATTATATAGCGTATGTCACCATATATAATTATATATTGTGTTATATATGAGCATGTATTGCAATATATGACAATAGATCTGTCATATCTTATCATGTGTCTAATATCTAATTTTATAAAGGTTAATATATAATAATATATCGTTATATATTTTAACACATTAGGAACATACATATAATAATATATGGCCATGCATGACCCCATTTGTGATCATATATTAGAATAAATTTAAATATGAAAAAACATATGACCATATATACATTGTTTTACTCAGGATTCTAACCTAAAAGTGCAAAAAACACGATTTTCCGCCATATTCGGGATGTTACTAAACCGCGAATAAATTTTACACCCTTGCCAAAACGTTGGTAATTAAAAAAATGTCGTGCTTATAAAATAGCTTAAATTAAATTAATTTTGAGAAATATGTGTAAACATCATATTTAGTTATGTGAAATATAAAAAAATATTAAAAAACATACTTCTAATTGGTTGTAATATTGACAGAAGCAATATTGGCAAAGAATTTTGCGGGTGGTACTGGCAAAATACATGCTTTGCAAAAAAAATAGTGTTTCCCTAGTACAATATTAGTTGTACCATTGATAATTTTTAACACAGTGACATTTACCAAAATAGCAGTTGTATGCACACAGTGAAAAATTTAGCTGTCTGCCAACTGAAATTCGGTTAGTTCGACTAAAATTCTGTTATTACGAATTCCAGTCGGTTGGCACAACTTTACATTAGTTTTCACAACAAAGATCGTTTTATTCAACTGAATTTTAGTGGAAACATCCAAAATATTCAGACAATTTTATTTCTCTGTGTGTGCAAGTAATTTTTTTGGTACGATTGGCAATATCTGGGATATTCTCTTTTTTATGTTACTATTTTTTACTATTATCACTTAAAAGTGTCCTAAATTTGTAATTATGAAAGATAAATCTAATTGCAAAAAAAGTATAAGTATGGTTTTAATGATTTTAAAATTGGGTCAATTTGACCCAGCAAACATAACAGATAAGGTATAATTTTGAACAGGACAGAAGTGTTAATTATTTAAATCTCATTTAATTAATATAGTTAGTCAAAAATGTAATTAAACATTTATTTGCCATGTATAATAATTTAATTTTAATAAATTTAATAAAAACAAATTTAAAATATTAAAACAAACTTCATCGAATAACACATTTGATTCCCCAAAATTTCACTTTTAATTAAAATCATTTTGTATTTAGATCAAACAGATTTCAATAAACGTTTTGGAAATGTGTTGCTCTTAAGAAGGTGTGTTTAGAAATATTCAATAAATCAAACTGAATGAAAAGAAGCTTTGATTTCCGTTTTCCCCCTTAATAAATTCAATTAATTCAAAAAAAAAGAAAGAAAAACGACATTATAACAAATTTTAAAAATTTTCTTTATAAGGAAGTAAACCGGGTGTGTGTAATAGGGAGTGTTTTTTTGTGGGGTCTTAAAAAAAAAAAGTAAGTTTCTAATTTTACTTACACCTTAGTAATAATGTTGTGAACTATAGGAAAATTTGAATTGTGTAAAAAGGTGTGTCTCTTATCAAATTTATACAGAAACAAGATGAGTATGTGACACTTAAAGGTTGGACACGAAAAAAATTTAACTAATAACAAATTTTTTTGCATAGGCAAAGATCTTTCAAAAAATTTATTTTTAAAAAACAAATTTGCATGTAGATATATATAGTCAAAATTATAATTAACGCTGATGAAAAATAGTTTCTTGTAGGTTTAATACAAAGTTTATATCCTGAGCAAGATGTTAAAGTTTATTTCAAGAAAATCCATGGGTAAATTCCGAAGTTATGAAAAATTTTGCAAATGTTATTGCTAAAATATTTTCTGTTTATCCAAATAAACTTTTTACTGCAGAAAACTATAGGTGTCCTCATATGGGGATAGTAGGCGGTAATGTGTTAAATACAATTCGCTATAATTTCGAAATTTATTCATGAATTTTTTGATATTATTAAAATTTATAAATAATTTAACAAAGAATGCATTTTCCTGTTAGAAATCGACATATATGAATTCATACATGAACACACATGCTTCATACATGTCCACATGCTTCCATACATAACTCATATGTGTTCATAAATCCTTTTTATATGTTCATATCAGGAATCATAAATGTGCATCTGTGTGCATTTACGAAATTTGAGGTAATATTTAAATATATAATCATCAGACTTGGGCGACGTCAATTACATTTCAAAATCATTAACTTGTGAAATTTTTCTATATCATTAATAATTTTATACATACGGCCCACAAGGCATAAACGCTTCTTTGCAAAATTTTCAATTTTGTCAACACCAGACATGGGATATAACTCCATTATTTGTGTATTTAATTACAGGACAATTACTTTTTTACTTCTAATTACATGTAATTAAATACCCATATATTGTTACTAATCATTAGACATTTTACAAATTTTCCAAAGAAGCGTTTAAATTCAAAAGTGTGAGCGTAGGTCTAAAATTATTAATGATATAGAAAAATTTCACAAGTTAATGATTGTGAAATGTAATTGACGTCGCCTAAGTCTGATAATCATACATTTCCATACATGGTCATATGTGCACATTAACGAATATTGAGGTAATATTTATATGTGTTATCACATATGAATTCTTATGAACATATATGAATCCTATATGGTGGTATATATACATGTATGACCTCGAATCACTTCATATATGAGCATGAATGAGTTTTAGCCGGGTATTCAAAACTCTTTCAGTACACTTTTAAAAACTATTTTTATAATTTCATATTTAAAAATAAATGGTCGAAATTTTAATTCGTGTCGACGAAACATTTATTTAGTAGACGTAAAGCTTACTAACTAACTTTGCTAACTTTTACTAACTAACTCTGCTAACTTTGTCGATTTTTCCTGATGTATTTTTCGTTCAATACCTTTAACTTTTAAATATTTAACACACTTATCTTCCACATAATTTTAACAAATCATATAAATACAGTTTGTCACAAAATTATAATAAAGGTATTCATGTCAGAAATTTCTCTTGTACAAAAATGGAAAATTGAGAAATTACAATATTACTGACTTGAGCGCATCTTTTTTTTATCAATTAAGAATGCCAGCAGCATTCCGATTTTTCTGAATTTTCAAATCAAGTTTAAAGATAACACATCCATTCCACAATAAACCATATATCATCTAATTTTGTTTCTTCCAAAAAATTTTGTGATAGACTTGAGCTAATGGATACATAAAAATACACACATTTCAAAATTAGTTTTCCAATAAAAGCCATATTTTTTCATACCTCAAAATCTCAATTATCATATAAAAAATTAAGAATTATCAGAATACTTCAGCATTGATTCACTGCTTGGATGTACTTTTCCTTTAATTTAGATTTTTTACTTCGTTTTTAATGTTTTTAGTTTTAGAATTGAAGGGCTTAGTGCAAAAACATGATAAGCCACACGTTTTCAAAAAATGATTTTATGTGTTCATTGCATTACACTGTGTGTAATTTTTTAAGTCATGGCAAAATAACCATATACGGACACCACTACGTGATGTCCGTATAAAAAAAAAGACCCGTGTCTCCCAATTTTTCCCAAAGTCATCTCCTTTTTTTGTTTATGGGCCGCCAAAGATTTGGGGCCTCGGTATCATATTCGCAAAAAAGTGATCATTTTCTCAGGCTCATATCTTGCAAACCGTTCAGAATTTCCATGTACTCTCTATGGCAAAGTTGTAGCTACTGTCATAAAGAACAAAAATTGCGATTCGCTAATAATCGAGAGACCCGTGAGTAGCAAAGTTTCTCTATGAAGTATATACTCTTTGCACCCACTTTAAAGAAAAAATAAAATATATTATCCTTCTATTTCGAAAAGTATACATGATATTAATATGAAATTTTTACACAATATAAAGCATGATATAACTAATAAATCTGCATCATTAACTCAACTCAACTGAACGCTTTATTTTGACTTATGACAGTCTTGAAGTAAATGAGCGATATGTTATGAGTAATTTTTACTCTGACAATTTTACAACATTTGTGGAAAATTATTTTCTTTGCTTTTGTCTATTCTGGATTCTCTAGCTTTTCTAAAACTTCGGGTTCTGATAAGATCTTTAGCCATGTCGATATACTACTACTATTTGTTGTTGTGTTTTTAAAAAATTTTACACTTTTGCATTTTTCCAAGACAAAAAATACATGAATACGCATAATATTCTATAGAAGATTAGGAAATAATTCAAGAGGGTGAACTCAATAAGAAATGCAGATGAAGTGTAAAACAAAATTTTATACAAAGGAAAATAAAAAAAAAGATTTTCTATGGAAACAGATTTAAAGATTTATTTTTGTTAAATTTTCTTAAAAAATATATTGATATAAATTTAAATTATGTAAATTTTTTAATGCTAGTTTTATTTTTTATTTGTAATTATTTTTGTTTTAACAAATCACCGGAAATTGTAACCGGTTGTTAGTTTGTTGTCCGCTAAAAGCATTAAAGCTTCTATGATTTGCCAAACCAAGAAAAAATTTTGTAGTATAAGAATGTGGTATTTTAGACGTTGTTTATCTTAAAGTTTAAACTAGTTCTTTATAATTGTTAAAACAAAACATTTCTTTAAACAAACCCTAATAACGGAAGTTACAGGAAGTGTTAACTTGTATCTTACCATTTCTACGTATTCATTTCTAAACTGCCAAGGAAAAACTTTATCATTTTAGTTGAAAAAAATAGTGTTTGAAAAAGTTAATTAGTTTGTTGTTTGTCACTTGACATATCGTCGATTTGTTAAAAGTATCTTTAAAGTTTAGATTCTTTTAAGTTTTCTTCATCTCAACATCATTATAATTATCATCATATTTATCTTGAGGAAGTAGCAAGGAAGTTGCATTTTAAAAGATTTCCTGTTGCGTGTAGATATTGGGTTTTCTTTTATTATTTTTTTTTTTTTTTTTTTTTAATATTAGACGTTTTAGTTTAAGAAATTTGTTCTTGTATTTCAATGGCATACTAATCGAATTTCATTAAAGTCTGCTCTAAAACTCAATTTTTTTTGTATCTATCTATCTAAAGAACGGAAGTTTAATCTATGCATACAATTAATTTTTTTATAAGGAATTTTATAAATGAAAATTATTTAAAAAGAATTGTTAAATGACAACTAAATTCCTTGGAATTAAATCAAATCAGAATAATTATTGATGTGTATTCGGTACAATTAACATGAAATCAAAAAGGAAAGTGCTATTACATTTGTTAACAAATATAAGTTCACTCAACGCAAATAGTTAGTAGATGTTTGTTTCCGATCGCATTAATAAAATTAATTATTACAAAACTAACAAAACTTTCTTAACAATAATAAAAAACCACTTAATTTAAAAGTTTTTTGTTTTTGCGGAATTAAATCTTTTCGCGGAGTTTTGAGCAATAATAATTTTCGGGAAAACCGGCTTCACAATAAAGTTAAAGATATAAGTTTGACAAGTTTCTTGATTATTAAACATTTATTTTTTTATTTTTATTTTATTAATTAATAATCATATAATTACAAATTATGTATATATTATTACCCTAACCGAGCACTAGCTACTATGGCCTTCGGCGCGTTGTAGCGAAAACAGACCAGTGCCTCTGGTGGGAATCGAACCCATGTCCTTCGACGCGTTGTAGCGAAAACAGACCAGTGCCTCTGGTGGGAATCGAACCCACGACCCCCGCACTGATAAGCCAACACGCTACCAACTACTCTGATAGAAAAATGCATATTCATATTGATGATGCCCTAACATCAGAATTGTGACATTAATGTTATTACAAATGACATCAATGATGCAATAAGTGACATCAATTAATGACGAACGTTATCATATAATTTTGTCATATTTTACGCGTCATCCGTGCTATGAGTACAGGTGACATCAATTCGATGCCACATTTTATCAAAGCAAGAAGCACTATATACAATATATAACATTCATATTGATGACATGTAATCATTATAAAGGGTCCGCCAAATAACTTTTTTTTTTTTGAAAATGCTATAAAAAAAACTACTGAATATTTCTCAAATTTCTTTTTTTATTTGAAAGTACAATCCTTCCGGTTAATAGTGGAAAATAATTTCATTCAAATGGCTGCCTCGGCTGGCCATGCAGTACCCTACACGATCGGTCCAATTATGCCTCTGGACCAAAATCCGCACCAAACAGTGACTCGTTTTGGGTGTATCGGCTTTTCAATGTATGCGTTCGGGTTTTCTGTGCACCAAATGCGACAATTTTGCTTGTTTACATACCCGCCAAGATCAAAATGAGCTTCATCTGAAAAGATGATTTTTTTGGCAAAATCGGCATCATTAATTTTCGCACACATTCTGCAACATTACCATGATGTTCAAAGTAATGTCGCAATATTTCCCAGCGTTGTTCAAGCGTTTACAAAACCATATTCGTTCAGCGGAAGGATAAAACTAATTATCTGCCATCGCAATGATGACATTTTTTTTATTAAATTGACTCCGATTCGTCATTTATGTGATGCCGATGTCTCATCCCATTGATGACACAATTTAAGTTTTCGACCCTGATGACAATTTGGTTAAGTGATGTTAAGGCTGACATCACCGTTATGACAAGTGTCATGGGGTCAAAAACGAAGACATTTGTCATAGAACTGATGTCAAAATACATTAGGGTTATGCCGGTTTTTCTATCAGTGTAGCCTACCGGGACGCACGATTATTAAACATTATTTACTCTGTAAGAGGAATTTCGATTACTTACCATTTTCTTAAAAAAATGGTAAGGAAGCATAATAATAAGAATTATTAAAAAAAATCACAAAATAAAAAATTGTCTGTAAAAATGAGAATGGATAATTCAAAAAAAACTATTTGGCTTATAATTAATTCGCGAAATAAACATTACTGAATTAAAAAAAAAATGTTTCCAAAAATAATTTTGCTACAAAAATTTTAAATCAATTTATAACGTCGAAATTACTTTCAAGAGAAGTATCCCCACCCAGGCCGGCAGATCGTTATGAACTTCAGATATGTAGTAGAGAATAAAAATTTAAGGGATTCGTGCCGAATCTCATGTTTAGGTGTTACTAAGTGGGGTCAAAAATTACCCCATTTTTTCGTTTTTTTCGGTTTATTTCGTTCTATTAAAAGTAACTTTAAAACCAATTTGGTATCAAATGAAGGGTTTTTTGGAGACACATTCATTGGTATGCCCAAATATTTTCAAATATTTTTGTTTTGTTCAAAAAAATGTGTTTAGATTAACATTAAATCTGTAATTTCTTTAATTTTTACGGACTTTGAGGTAATTTTTTAATAGTTCAAAATAAATGAAAAAAACATTTGATTTAAAAGAAAAGTGAGTAGACGGGTTTTCAATTTCAATTTTAGTTTTAGTTGTGTTAAACTAAAAATAATGAATAGTAATGCCTAATTAATTTAATCGAGGCAGTGTCTAAGCTTTTTGCGATATTCGGAACCGTTCGGGTTTTATGCGACTTTTGCCGAAGGGCCTTTCCCCAACATTTCAAAAAATTCAAAGATCTGGCAACACTCGGTCCAATATATAGGCAATTTGGCTATCAATATTTTAGTTTTCTATCTAGAATCGTTCGAAAATGTTCTTTTGTTCTAGCAGGAAAACTCTGGAATCTTCACTTAAGCTGATTTTGTTATTTAGCCCTTAGCAAAAACAAATTTTAAGACTTTGACAATTGCCATATTATTTTCGACTAAAATATCAATGCCAAATATGTCTAAAGCAAAAAAAAAAGTCTGGGTGCATTCTGAAAAAAAAAAATTTGGGCTCTCTCAAAAGAAATTCTTGGCTACAGCATTGCTAACACGGAGGTTTTGGAATTTTTCCACATTTTTAGACTCCAATCATGAGAAAAATATGTTGTAGAAAATAAGCTCTAATATGAAGCTAAATATTTTTTATTGTCTCTTCTAATATTAAAATTTATTAAAAAAAAAAAAAAATGCTTATTTTAGCTAAAGTATACTTTTTGAAATAAAAATGTTTTAGTATTTGTAGTATACTTTAAGGTGTTAAAAATATAAATATTCTAGAGAACTAAAAAATTTTATTAGAACAATCTGACTAAACTAATCTAAGGTTTATTTATTTTTTCAATCCCTTAAAGTATGCCACATTTTGTTTGAAGGTATTTCTCTCATAAAAGTATGCTTTATTTTAAATAATTTAATAAAAAAATTAGTCAAAATAGAAACTAACTAGATTTTAATATGAATATGCAGATTCCATCAATAAACATTTCGAAAAAGGATTACATATGAAGATACGACGACTTTAAGTTGGGATTGTTATTTAAAATTATTATCAAATTAAAATAGAAAACGCTTTCTATTCGCCGTTGCTAGAATCATAATTAAGTTTTAATCGTATAAGTTTCTTTACTCATAATTTAATATTTCTTTTTACTATTTTTTCAAAAACCCATATTACAAAATCCAAATTTTACAAACATTTTCATGAAAAATTATCATTTTTATCGCTTGTAAGCCTGAAAAATCATCATTACTGGTCATTAAACAATATTAGACTACAAACGCATATCACCCCCTGATGCTTTTGGAGAGCAAAATAAGGAACAAATGTGTATAAATAAGCAGAATTCTGCTAAAAATTCCCAATTATGCATTTCGTTTAGGTTGTTTTTTGTGCTGCCAACCACAGAGTTGATTTTTTTTGTATATGATGCTTTTTTGTCATTACAGCACAGCTGGAGCCTACTTAATCTGTGGGAAAAAATTTCAGGAGTACATATGGTGAAGGAAAGTAGAGTAGTGGTATGTCATTTACAGACAAATGCATCACTATAAAAAAATCCATTTTATAACCAATTCTAAACACCGTCTGCACCAAAGACAGGAGGACTTCCAAGGAGGTTTGAACAAAATTTAAATTTTATTTTTTAAATTGGGAAATTCTATTTAAAAAATTTTCATGATGTTTGTTTTAATTCAAAATTTTAACGATTTTAGTGTCCAGTTATTGGGCTTTGTGGATTTGGTTCTGTTTTCTTTAGTTTTTGTGCATTGTAATTGCTACTCATTTCAAAAAATTGCTTTTGACAACACATGTTTTTTGTGGGTTTTTCTGTGGATAGGATGAATTTTTGAGAAGTGTCATGTTAATTTTAAATGTATGTGGTTTATATAACTATATTATATTTTTAATAGCAAAGTTTTCAACTTAATTTCAACATATGTTGCAGATTTTTTGTTACGTTTTATGCGCAAATTAAAATTGCAGATTATAAAATTTTGGCTTTCCACACAAACAGATTATCATTATATGCATGCGGTTTTATAGTAAAGTTATAAAACGAAATTTTGCCATAATTTAAGGAGGGATAGAAAAATTGCATAAGGAGAAAAATTAAAAATATATATATATATATTAAGCATAATAACAAAGAGAACTTATATTTTTCATATGGAGATACGTTGGGCTTTTTGTTTATATATTTGTAGCATATTTTAGGGGATCATAAACTAAATATTAATTATAATTATGGTAAGACAAAGCTTAATTCAACATTCATGAATTTTCTTTTAAAAATATATTGCGATTTAAATTTACATATTGAAAACATAAAATTTTTTTCTCATCCTCAAAAGTATTTGCTTTTTCAAGGTAAATATTTAAATTGAAACCTTTTTTAAGATGCTGTATACATTTTCAAACAATTAATGTTTTTCTGATTTCTTCAAATAAATAATCTTTGGTCTGAAAAGAAAAATGAAAAGAAAATAAGAAAAATTATGGATAATTTATGATCCCCTGAAATATGCTACATTTTTTTATATTCTGTAATCCTAAAAGTATGCTTTAATTTTTTTTTATTAAAAAACTGACTTCTATAGTTATTTGAAATAAATTTGTTAATTTTTAATAATAAACTGAAGAAATTTTCATTATGACAGGTTAAATTTATAAAAGATATGGTCATACGTTGATCCTATTAAACTGTAGTTTTTTTTTAACTTGAAATAAGTTTTTTCTTTAACCCATTATTTACCAATTCCGTTTAGTTTTTAGACAAAACTTGGTATGAAAATAGTACATTGGTTTCCCAGTATGCGTTTTCAATAAATTCTGTAGCTTAGTCGCGCCCTCTAGCGGGTGTGTATTTAATATAAATGGAAAATTTGAAGCTTTGTACACACTTAAATGGTTAATATTTTTTTCAAATTTTAATTTCTATGTTTTAGTATGTCAAATAGTTGTCAATAAATTAACGGAACTTGATTCAATTGGTGAATTATTTTCAAAAAGTTTATGCTGAGTGAACAATTTTTCTATTTCTAAAAGTTTTTTTTATATGTCGCGTTTATGACGCCGGTTTTCATTATATTTTTAAATATTTTTTGAAAAAAGTGATTTAAAAAAAAAACAAAAAATATTTTTTTACAAATAATTATATGGCAACCCTGGACATTTTAATATGTCTGTTAATGCGTTGTAATATTACGTTCTTATCAAAAGTTATAAGCTCTTAAAAATTGGTGGGTATTTAAAGACACGTTGGTAAAAAATATTTTAACCATGTAGCTTCTATATGATGGAGAAGTCTTATGGAGGGTCTATTCTAAATTGTAAAATATTAAACAATTGAAAATCTCAACTTATGACTACAAATACAATTTTTCGCTGATATTAGAGGACCTTAATTTATGGTTAACATAATTTTTGAACAATAAATATCACATAACTAAGCCTTACATATTTCACTAGCAACTCCTTAAAATATGCTACACAATTTTATCTTAACGCTCTAATGCTCTCTTCGTAACAAAAAACAAATATTAATGGCATTTTTAAAAATAAATTTTATGACTTTTCTGCGATATTTACCGAAAAAGGTGAACATTTATCTTGAATCTAATGATTATGGACAACCGGTTCTAAACTTAAATTGTACGTTTTGCCAGCACATAATTATATACTTAAAATTGGAGTAATAGCAAAATTGCTTTAGAAGTTATAACAATAATCGCTTTTCGAAAATTTCGAAATTTATATATTTGTCTACTCATATCAAACGTAATAATTTCTCCACGATTTAATAAAAATCCGCTTAACCGTTTTCTAGTTATTAAAATGACATTTAAATGTATCCTGACAAAATTCTATAAGTCCTTGAACCAAAAACGTAAACAATTTTTAATAAAGACATTTTCGCTTAACTTTTCGCTTATCATTGGCATCTTCCAATAATGTCTAGTATTTTTTGTAATTTTTTTAAATTTGAAATCATTCTAAAATAATTATTTATTAACTTCTTCGAAATTTCGACTTTGATTATGTTTGGCTGCAAAACTGAGCCTTTACATAAATAAAATACTGCTCCGGAAATGCAGTATATTATGTTTTATATTGAAATAATTTAACTCCTTTTATAAATGATCGTATAACAAATACAGACTAATAGAAAAACAGCTTTGAAACTGCCATTAGCGGTTTATAAGCGCCTTAAAGTATACTTCATGTTTCAAACTGTTTTTTGAATTATTTTCTAAGATTTTTTTAAAGTTTATTGAAAACATATTTTTTATATAAACATGTAAATATTTTATTATTAAAATATTTTTAAAATTATTACTTAACGCTAAGGCTCATAAACTAAATTGCATTGCGTAATAAAATAAATTAAATATTTAAGTATGAAAACTTTGTAAAATATTTAACATATTTTCTTATTACATTTATTACAACCATATCACATCATTGTTATCATAAATATTTTTATAACTTACAAAAAGACATAAAATAACACAATATATGGGTATTTTTGTATACAAAAAAATTACAGGAAGAAAATATTTTGCAGTGATTTTATTTTATATATACAATGATATTTCATTAAAAAAAAATGTTTGTGAGAGTAAAATTTTTTTATTAAAGCTATAAAAATCATATTTTACAAGCAATTTACATGTTACATTTTAAAGTCTATATTAAGGTTTCAAAAAATAAATAAAAGCATACTTAAGAGGTGATTTAAAGGAGGGATAAATATAAATGAAAGCATATTTTAGGGGTCAAAGGATATAATCGATTTATAAAAGAAAAAGTTAAGTATTTGCGCTAGAAAATACTATAGATCTCATAAAAAGTTATTTAAAAGAGCGAAACTTAAATCAAAGCATACGTTTAGATTTAAGTAGCTATCTAACAAAAAAATTGTTTCTCTAATATGGATTTTAAATCTATTATACATCCTTCATTTATAATCATGAAGAGTATTGAAAATAATCCAATGATTTGCTTCTAGTGATACAATTAGCAAACCAATTGTATATTATTGTAGCGAAATATATGTGAATTTATTTCAAAATGAACTAAAATCTAGTTATTTATGTATTAATCTTAATCTTTATTTCTGATTGGGATAAAATACAAAATCATAGCATACTTATAAGGGAAAATATTATTTGAAATTAAAGCAAGGTCATTTAATTGATTTTTTTAAAGCAAAATTTAGGTATGAAAATTTAAAATAAAAATGCTAAATTTGTTTTTTTAAAACATTTCCAAGAAAATATGCTCTAAAAACTATAAACATTTAAAAAGTCTAAAAGGATACATTATCACCCCTATCGTGAATAAAAGGGAAATGTTTGGTCCCATGTAATTTTCATTCCCCCTCAAGTGAAAATTGGTATCGTGAATTTACCCTAAAATTGTATTATGCTATTTACGAGTGAATGATTAGACAAAGGGAACAAATTTCGAGGGAACTTTTATTCACGATTGGAATTGAGTGAAAAGGGAAAACAATTCGAGGGAAAAAAATATTCACGATATGAAAATTAAGAATATTGGGCCGGGCAGCGACTTTCTGCCGCATGTATGTTTGTAGTCAGTAGCTCAAAATCGATTTTGACCAAATAATTTTCCGAATCAAAGAGTTTGCCATCGATTTGTTTTTACATATTTTTATTTCTACATATCAGGAATTTCAAAAATCTCTGACCAAAATCAAAAGTTATGGCGGTTTTAAATTTAAAACAAATTAAAAATATTATAATAACCCAGGCAGCGACTTTAATGCAGTATAAAATCGATAATATGCAGTAAAAAACTCCAAAAGATGCTCTAATAATATGCCCTTACATCAAAATATGCAGTAAAATCAAAAAACATGCAATATAAATCCAAAAATACGCACTAAACGTAAAAAAATATGCACTGGAAAGTTGTGAATTTTTAAAAATCCATTTATTATTCGAGAGCGTTGCAATGTTAAGTATTAGAATTGCTTCCTTTTGTATATTTTTAATTAAATCTTAATTATAAGTTTTACAAAATATTACAAAATATGCAATTAAATGGAAAATATGCAGTAAAAATGCTAAACTATGCATTTATAGAAAACTATGCTAAAATATGTATTTATAAGAAAATATGCAAATACAAATCGATGTAATTTTGTTGCGAATTCTTTGATTCGCAAAAGGATTTGGCCGAAATCGATTTTGGGCTACTGACTACAAACATCCCTGCAAGACTTTGTATTACCCGGTAATAGGTTTGGAAATAAGAAATTAAGGCCGCTAACCAACAAAATATATATTATAATAAAATAAAAATGTTATGTTTAGAAACGTTTAGGTTAAGAAGAAACGATTTTCTCTAAAAATTATAAACACTTTTCATTTTTAAATCAGACTAGTTTCTGCCTCTTTTTATGGACAGGCGTCATCAGTGATTTTCCATTTAAATTGTTTTATTATTTGTGTATTGATAATTGTCAGATTGTCTCTATATGATAAATTTTTCAACAACCTGCGGCTGTAAGAATCAAACCTGCGCTCTTCTTACATTAGAAACGTAACAATACCAAGTCATGACCGTTTAGCGAGCACACCCAAGTATGGCATCGAATGTAATGCAGCTAAATTGCAGTTTTCTTTCCTATTAGCTTTTTCTGTTATTGTATATTATACTCAGAAGTGACAACACTAACAACATAAATATTCTATTTTTAGATTTTTGTTTATTTTTCTAATCTCCTCCGTCTCTATTTCACAATGTTGCCAGATTGACGTATGGCTTTTACGTTTTTAATTTTATAATTTGTACAACTGCATGCAATAAAATAACAGTCAATCTTCCAATCAATATTCACGCCCTGAAAACTGACCCGGTCAGTTTTTGCAACAAAACGAATGTAGGTGGAAAACGAGTGGAATGGACTCGTTTTCCATCCCATTTGAACTATTGTTCCAAACTCGATATAGAAAATTTTTTACTAAAAACGCTTAAATCCATTTTGGCATCAATTAATTGCGTTCCTATGTTTAGTGTTACAATTCCACTTGTTTCCTGTTTCATTCCATTTCGTGCCCCGGTCTAGTGTTTCAATTCCACTCGTTCTCCATCCCATTCCTTGTAATTATTTGTCTAATTCATCTCGTTTTCCGTTTCATTCCATATCGTTGAGAATCAGAACAATATTTTATTCCATTCATTCCATAACATCCATTAAAACTTATGTATTAAACAGTCTGCGGCCAATATTCCAATTTCAAAGGGTTAAAGACTAGATAATCCACTTCAAATAAAAAATATCTAAAAATGTTTTCGCTATCTAAAAGTGAAGTGCTTGTTTGCTCATAAATTTTGAAAAAAAATTCTTTTTTTATATGTTTCACTTTCTCTTTATAATTGTTAAAATTTTTTTAAATTTCCTGTGGTTTTTTGAATATTTTTTATTGCCAATTGATTTTGTTTTAGTTTATTTTAGCTATTGTTTTTCCCCCTTATTTCGGATGCACTTCTTTTTTAAGGGCTTTATGAAAAATATATTACCTACCAGTTACACTTCAGCTAAAGGGGTGTTATGCATGGTTGATTTTTGTAAAGAGATGTTTTTCATATATAAAAATTACACTGCATATAGATTTATATGCATTTTTTTTTTGTATGAAACGGAAATAACATCCCAGCTATTAATTCCCTTATATTTTCCAATAACAAACAAAAAATTGCTCTAAGCTCTATTGTATTTCTGAGTTATTAATTTATTATGAAATAACTAAAATAAAAATTGTTAAAAAAAAATCCTCTATAATCACTTAAGCATAAAGCACAATTTTTGTTTTTAGAATTTAATTTTGTTTTGTAGATTTGAAAAACAATTTTTATTTGCTTCAGTGATTTATGACATTAGATGATGATATATATTTTCGGCTCAACAATTTATTTGTTGAGTTTTTTATAGTGTCTTTTTTCATACAATATGCTTTGATTATTATTTTTTTGTTCTGGCAGTAAAGTGAAACATTTTATTGAAATTTATATTTTTACACAACAAAATTTAATATTTATTTAAAAATTCGAGAGATTTATTATCAAGTATTTAATAAATGCCTTAAAGTAGGCAACATTTTTTTTATTATTAATCATAACCTAGAAGATATGCATTGAACTTTTAATATAAATGTTGTATTATTTACGCTAAGTTTTTTCTTTCCCTCTGAGTTTTCTTATAAATATATTTACCTGTCAAGAAACTAGTACAATTTTGAACAATAAAACATTTATTATGGCTATCAAAAATAAGGACATGGAAATATTTTTGGATAAGGCAATATTTATATTTTAAATATTTTGTTTTGTTAAGTGTTCTAACTAGTGATTTTATTTTTCTTTGCTAAGGATTTTTTTATAAATACCATAATATATTTTTTTTAGCTATTATAGTATATATTATTATCATGTTTAAAATATTAATGCTTTTTTGTAAAAAAGGGATTTGTTGTTCTTTTTATTTTCTTAATGCTTATTGATCCTTTCATTGATTGTAAAACTAATCATAAGCATGATTTGTTATATTTTTTCTTTTTTAAACTCTTGATGGCTAAATATACCATTATTTTTTTAATATGAATACTTTCAATAACACAAAAAAAATTTATAAAGTTTTTTTTTGGTATGTAATTTAACAGATGAATATGAAAATTGTAAGATTAAAATAGAAAAATCATCATAGCATATTTTACGGGTCCAACGACAAAAATAGCATTATTGCATACTTATTCTTTTAAATAAATAACTAAAATAAAATTATATTAAACATGGGCTAGTTAATTTTAAGGACATATTCATTGATGATTTCATAACTGTTGAGAAAAGTCGTTCAGTTAGGATAAAAAATTTCAAAACCTCCCAAAATCGATAAATATTTTTAATATACCGGCACGTCAATTTAATGTCGTTACCTGTGTTAAGTGTGTTTAGTCGTAAATTAATCATATCCTAATACTCCAACCGAGCTCTAGACTAACGAAGACAATTGGGTCTGGTAACGTCATCAGACCAGAGCCTCTGGCGGAAATCGATCCCACGACCCCTCTCTGATAGCACGCTACCAATTAGCCTACAGGTGCCCTCAAAAGAATAAATATCTTATTCATTACGAAGCACACGAAAAAACATGATAGAATATAATTCTGGTAATCATTTTTCTAAATCGTTATATTTAATTATCATGGAATGTTAATTGTTTTTCTAATTCCACAAGTTTCAGCTATTAGTTAAGGATTTTCAAATGAAAAACGCCCAAGCAGCCCTAATAAAATAAGTACTAAAAGTATGCTAAATAAAAATATTACAAAAAGTAAAGCATACTTTAGGGAAAATTAAATTATTTTTTTTTACAACTTCAAAAAAAAAAAAAAACATTTGAAATTTACAACTTTTAACAGTTTTGTAACAGCAAAAACAAACAACAATTAAATATAACAATTGAACTGTTTAAAAATCATTGCACATTCTAAGGTTCATGAATTAAAGTTTATCCTTTTACAAAGGAAACTATCAATAGTGGTTTCGACTGTAGTGCCAAAATATCATAGAAATTGTAACAGAGTAAATAAATTCAAGGATCAGATTTGGACACAGTAGATTGAATTACAACTATTCTTAATACATACAAACCACTATGAGAATAATCGGTTGAAAAATGTATCTTATTTACGTTAACAAATGCCTTTTAAAAAATATGATATGCAATGAAACTTGATATTTTTGTTTAAATATGTTCATTATGATATTGTCCATTGAAAAAAAAATCAAATATTGTATGTCAGGAAAATAAAGTCGCGATATTTGTCAACAAAGTTCGATTTTTTTAGTAGGTCTTTATCTCCGAAAAAGCTAGAATCTATAAATTAAGCACGTAGCGTAATGTAATGACTAGAACAAAACCAAACAAAGCATTTTTAGTAATTCGAATGTTTTGGTGGTAAAAAAAACTGCTGCGAAGTTTAAGAAATTCCATTATCGTACCAATTTGTTGATGTGTAGAGTTCACCTCCCCACTCTACCCATCAACAATGTATATAAATTAAATTTAGTTTTTCTTATTTGAGGACCCCTAACAAGAATCTGAAGGCAAAATAGAACTATATACACAATCAAAAAGTCGATAGTGAAAGGGTTAACAATATATTAATATTTTGTCTCATGCTTATGAGTTTGAATTATATTTATACTTTTTTACAATAATGTTTTTTTTTTTTTTTTTTTGTAACGAATTGTGAGTAAAGATAAAGACTTAAAACATTAAAAAAAACAACATTGCATACTTCAAAGGGTAAATACTAGAAAACTGAACACTAATGAATATATTTACAAATATTTTACAATAAAGTTTTTTTGCGAATTGTGATACTTAGATGGTTAAATACTTAGAAGGGTAGAAATAATAAACTGAAACGATTATTAAAGCTTTATATACGCTTTATTACTTAAAGCCTTAAGCCTCGTTTTAATAAAAGCTTATTAGACTAATATAAATTTTTTTAAATGAAAAAATTCTTTAGCCTTCTTAAGTAAGATAAGAAATTTTAAATATTATTGCATATTTTTAGGTATAATCACAATTTTAAAAATATGGCCTATACATAATATCGGCTAGCCTGCAAGTAGTGCTATGTGTTATTTTTAATTTATTTATTGCACCATTTAAAATATGGCCTATACATAACGTCGGCTAGCCTGCAAGTAGTGCTATGTGTTATTTTGAATTTTTTATTGCACCATTTAGCGCACCAATCTGTAACAGAGATTAAATCCAGATTTCTGTTAATTCAGTATTTTATTAAATAAGGTAGTGAATCATTAATGCATATGATATCAAGGAAATATCTTAAAAGCATAATATCTATCAGTTTTTTAGCTCTACTGAAAACCACACATAAAAACACATATCACTACTTGTAAGCAAGTCGACAATGAGTTAAAGCAACAACTAATAATTAAATATGAAAGCACACTTGTGGGTGGTAGTAAAATTCACTAAAAATTGCATACTTTTAGGAGCTTAACACATTCTTCAACTTTCACAACTCAAACTAACCACAAAAATTCTAAATATAACTGACAACATTTTAAAAGTGAAACTGTTACTACAAAAATAAAACCCCTATTTTTTTTTTGGCAATTTTTTTGCATAACATTTTATATTTAATTTATTTTCAACAACTAATTTCACAGACAGAAAATGTACATTCTCGTGTCTTGCATATTTAAAACCTCTGGAATTTTTTTCATAATTAGTTTTACTAAAATACTGGCAATTATGTAGGAAAAGAGCTGAACAAAATTTGTTAAAGCTATTTTAACAACAAAAAAAAAAAAAAATTATGCAAAAGTTTATAATGTGTTTGTTAAGTATTACGTTCTAACACAAACATTAGTCAAAAGCTTATGTGTAAATATTAGCAGAGTTGCACAAATGTCAGCTAAAAAATGTACAAACAAGTTCTTAAAAATACAAGAATTTTTATACTTAACTGTAAGTGCTTTTTGTCTGTAAAATTTCTGAAAACTACAAAACAATATTTATACAACTTTGTAGTGTTCTAGGACCTTAGGCAAGAAATAAAAAAAGCGTTTAAAATTGTTAAGTGAATAAATGATAAATATACACAATGACCGCTGAAAACTTTCTCCAAACGAAAGAAGTGTTTAAATTGAAAACAATGAAACGTTAGCAAAATATATAAATAACATTTTATAAGTTATAAAAGGAAAATTGAATTTTATATGAAGCCCAAGGCTGCCTCTAAGTACTGGTTACTTTAGAAGCTGCATTTTTTTAAATTTATAAATGCTTATTGATCCTTTCATTGATTGTAAAACTAATCATAAGCATGATTTGTTATATTTTTTCTTTTTTAAACTCTTGATGGCTAAATATACCATTATTTTTTTAATATGAATACTTTCAATAACACAAAAAAAATTTATAAAGTTTTTTTTTGGTATGTAATTTAACAGATGAATATGAAAATTGTAAGATTAAAATAGAAAAATCATCATAGCATATTTTACGGGTCCAACGACAAAAATAGCATTATTGCATACTTATTCTTTTAAATAAATAACTAAAATAAAATTATATTAAACATGGGCTAGTTAATTTTAAGGACATATTCATTGATGATTTCATAACTGTTGAGAAAAGTCGTTCAGTTAGGATAAAAAATTTCAAAACCTCCCAAAATCGATAAATATTTTTAATATACCGGCACGTCAATTTAATGTCGTTACCTGTGTTAAGTGTGTTTAGTCGTAAATTAATCATATCCTAATACTCCAACCGAGCTCTAGACTAACGAAGACAATTGGGTCTGGTAACGTCATCAGACCAGAGCCTCTGGCGGAAATCGATCCCACGACCCCTCTCTGATAGCACGCTACCAATTAGCCTACAGGTGCCCTCAAAAGAATAAATATCTTATTCATTACGAAGCACACGAAAAAACATGATAGAATATAATTCTGGTAATCATTTTTCTAAATCGTTATATTTAATTATCATGGAATGTTAATTGTTTTTCTAATTCCACAAGTTTCAGCTATTAGTTAAGGATTTTCAAATGAAAAACGCCCAAGCAGCCCTAATAAAATAAGTACTAAAAGTATGCTAAATAAAAATATTACAAAAAGTAAAGCATACTTTAGGGAAAATTAAATTATTTTTTTTTACAACTTCAAAAAAAAAAAAAACATTTGAAATTTACAACTTTTAACAGTTTTGTAACAGCAAAAACAAACAACAATTAAATATAACAATTGAACTGTTTAAAAATCATTGCACATTCTAAGGTTCATGAATTAAAGTTTATCCTTTTACAAAGGAAACTATCAATAGTGGTTTCGACTGTAGTGCCAAAATATCATAGAAATTGTAACAGAGTAAATAAATTCAAGGATCAGATTTGGACACAGCAGATTGAATTACAACTATTCTTAATACATACAAACCACTATGAGAATAATCGGTTGAAAAATGTATCTTATTTACGTTAACAAATGCCTTTTAAAAAATATGATATGCAATGAAACTTGATATTTTTGTTTAAATATGTTCATTATGATATTGTCCATTGAAAAAAAAATCAAATATTGTATGTCAGGAAAATAAAGTCGCGATATTTGTCAACAAAGTTCGATTTTTTTAGTAGGTCTTTATCTCCGAAAAAGCTAGAATCTATAAATTAAGCACGTAGCGTAATGTAATGACTAGAACAAAACCAAACAAAGCATTTTTAGTAATTCGAATGTTTTGGTGGTAAAAAAAACTGCTGCGAAGTTTAAGAAATTCCATTATCGTACCAATTTGTTGATGTGTAGAGTTCACCTCCCCACTCTACCCATCAACAATGTATATAAATTAAATTTAGTTTTTCTTATTTGAGGACCCCTAACAAGAATCTGAAGGCAAAATAGAACTATATACACAATCAAAAAGTCGATAGTGAAAGGGTTAACAATATATTAATATTTTGTCTCATGCTTATGAGTTTGAATTATATTTATACTTTTTTACAATAATGTTTTTTTTTTTTTTTTTTGTAACGAATTGTGAGTAAAGATAAAGACTTAAAACATTAAAAAAAACAACATTGCATACTTCAAAGGGTAAATACTAGAAAACTGAACACTAAAGAATATATTTACAAATATTTTACAATAAAGTTTTTTTGCGAATTGTGATACTTAGATGGTTAAATACTTAGAAGGGTAGAAATAATAAACTGAAACGATTATTAAAGCTTTATATACGCTTTATTACTTAAAGCCTTAAGCCTCGTTTTAATAAAAGCTTATTAGACTAATATAAATTTTTTTAAATGAAAAAATTCTTTAGCCTTCTTAAGTAAGATAAGAAATTTTAAATATTATTGCATATTTTTAGGTATAATCACAATTTTAAAAATATGGCCTATACATAATATCGGCTAGCCTGCAAGTAGTGCTATGTGTTATTTTTAATTTATTTATTGCACCATTTAAAATATGGCCTATACATAACGTCGGCTAGCCTGCAAGTAGTGCTATGTGTTATTTTGAATTTTTTATTGCACCATTTAGCGCACCAATCTGTAACAGAGATTAAATCCAGATTTCTGTTAATTCAGTATTTTATTAAATAAGGTAGTGAATCATTAATGCATATGATATCAAGGAAATATCTTAAAAGCATAATATCTATCAGTTTTTTAGCTCTACTGAAAACCACACATAAAAACACATATCACTACTTGTAAGCAAGTCGACAATGAGTTAAAGCAACAACTAATAATTAAATATGAAAGCACACTTGTGGGTGGTAGTAAAATTCACTAAAAATTGCATACTTTTAGGAGCTTAACACATTCTTCAACTTTCACAACTCAAACTAACCACAAAAATTCTAAATATAACTGACAACATTTTAAAAGTGAAACTGTTACTACAAAAATAAAACCCCTATTTTTTTTTTGGCAATTTTTTTGCATAACATTTTATATTTAATTTATTTTCAACAACTAATTTCACAGACAGAAAATGTACATTCTCGTGTCTTGCATATTTAAAAACCTCTGGAATTTTTTTCATAATTAGTTTTACTAAAATACTGGCAATTATGTAGGAAAAGAGCTGAACAAAATTTGTTAAAGCTATTTTAACAACAAAAAAAAAAAAAAAATTATGCAAAAGTTTATAATGTGTTTGTTAAGTATTACGTTCTAACACAAACATTAGTCAAAAGCTTATGTGTAAATATTAGCAGAGTTGCACAAATGTCAGCTAAAAAATGTACAAACAAGTTCTTAAAAATACAAGAATTTTTATACTTAACTGTAAGTGCTTTTTGTCTGTAAAATTTCTGAAAACTACAAAACAATATTTATACAACTTTGTAGTGTTCTAGGACCTTAGGCAAGAAATAAAAAAAGCGTTTAAAATTGTTAAGTGAATAAATGATAAATATACACAATGACCGCTGAAAACTTTCTCCAAACGAAAGAAGTGTTTAAATTGAAAACAATGAAACGTTAGCAAAATATATAAATAACATTTTATAAGTTATAAAAGGAAAATTGAATTTTATATGAAGCCCAAGGCTGCCTCTAAGTACTGGTTACTTTAGAAGCTGCATTTTTTTAAATTTATAAATTTTAATCAAAAAAAATTTTGGAAATACTAGCTATAGTCAGTTCTCAAATAATTTCCCACTGAATTTATTACGACTTAAATTTTTTTCTTTCAGTTTCAACATTTACATCATCATATTTTCATAAATTATTTCAAACATATGAAAACAATAAATAAATTATTTTAAAAAAAAAACTTCACACGCTAAACTAGACGTACAATGCGAATTATGTTTGAAACAAACAATAATAGCGATTAAAAAATGAACAACAATAACTAAAAAAAATTTATAATTTTGAAAAACTAAACATGATTGCTTCATATACAATTCACAGCAATTAAAATAAAACTAATATGCGGTATATTAAAACAGACTTGGGACTAATTAGTTGATGATATCATTGGCAATACAGTAGTAAAAATTGTAATGAAATTATTTCCATTACAATTTTTTAAACTGATGTCAGTTATTTCATGGGACTGAACTTATTGAAAAATCGATGAAAAATTATCAAATCGATAAATTTCACCAAAAACCTGGCCAGTTTCATTCCTCTTCTCTCTTTGTGCTTAGTCCCGGTTCACACACGGCAATTTTACTTGCGCAAGTTTTCTTCAGTTCTAATTTGAACTTGCTTTTGTGTTCACACAGGAAAAGTTTGTTTCAGCAATTTTCGTATATCAACCTGCAGCCAACTTCGTGTTGAAAATTGCGGATGACAAACAAAACGGAATTGGAGTACGGGCAAGTCTGTACCCCCTTCCATTCTCTTTTCCTCCCTCTTCTATAAACTCAAGACTTGCGCAAGTAAAGTTGCCGTGTGTGTACCGGGACTTACAGTGCTAGGCTGTTTTTTATTTTATTTATTTATTAAGTCTATGGAAATATCCTTACAGACTAGTATATATAACAAATGTACATAAAAATTATTTACAAAAAAAAAGTGTAATAAAAAAAAATAATAAAAAAAATTTTAAAGAGAATTTAATTGATTTAAGATAAGAATAAGATTTCTTTTAATAATATTGACATTTATAGATGATTCCTCCAGATATCAATGAAATTCGGATATAAGATAGAGGAGACGAAAGTAATACAAAAGTGTTAAGAAACATAAATCGCATATTTTTAAGTAAAAATGGGTTTCAAATTTATTCGAAACTTTTCTGTTTTAAAACTGTCAATGGAAAGGTCATCCAAATAACTTTCATTTGATACCAAATTTGTATATTGTGTCTTTAAAGAAGCTTAAAAAACGCAATTATCGGAAAACTGGATTATTTTTGACCTCAAATTTTAACGCATAAATGTGAAATTGGTCAGCTAAAAAAGTACTCATTCTTATCTATTTTGTAACCTTTGTCACATATCCAAATTTTATGGCAATTCTGCGGTCTTTTTTAATTTTTTTCGTGCCCTTAGTGTTCCAATCCCACTCGTACCCCGTTCTATTCCCTATTGTTCCTATAGCTAAGTGTTTCAATTCCAGTCGTTCTCAATTCCATTTCGTGCCTCATGTTTAATGTTACAATTCAACTCATTCTCCATTACATTCCATATGGTTCCTAAATTTTAGTGTTTCAGTTCGTCTTATTTCCCGTTTCACTCCATTTTCATGCCATTGTTTAGTATTTTAGTTCCACTCATTCTCCGCCCTATTTCAAGTCCATGTTTAATGTTCTATTTCCACTCCATCCATAACCCATTTCGTTTCCATTGTTTAGCGTTTCATTTACTCTTGTTCCCCTTTATATGTGTGTCTTTTAGTAGTTTCCCAATTCCAGTCATTCCCCGTTCTAGTCCATTCCGTTCCCATTGTTCAGTATTCCTATTCTACTAGTTCCAGTTCCATTACATTTCGTTTCTATGGGTTTCAAATCAATTAGTTCTCTATATCATTTCATTTGCTGTTCGTTACCAATAAATGCTAATGAAATTATTTCCTATTTGCATTAGTTTCAACTCATATTAATGTATTTCAAATGGTAATGAAAAACTCCCAAGTATGTATGAAAATAATGACAGAAGACAAACTATTACATGCCTTTACACACTAAAACATGCATTCATGCATGCGGTGAAGTGTAACTGATGGTGATTATCTAAAAAAAAAAAATAGAGGGGTCTTCATTACGTGACTACCATCAATGAGCTTTAAACCAAATTATAATTACGAGAGGAGGGGTTATATTTTGGGCGAAAAATATTAATTATGGTTAAATTAGTTGCAGGAAATTCTGAAAAATTAAATATAGGGGGAAAAAATTGCAGGCATTTTTAATACAGAAAAAAATATTAGTTTTTATTTGAAAACTTTGTATTTAATTTCAATTAAAATTAATGAATATTAGAATTAAAAAGCCTAAAAGTTTTATTTTAAAAATCCACTAGACAATGTCTAGACATTTGTTTTTTATCCAAATCCTTTAAGTATTCTTCAGTATTAGGTTTAAAAGAGACCTAAACATATGCTGCAAAATTTTTTTTAAATTAGTGATTTAAAGTAGTGATTTAAAAGTATGTCCTATAACTTCCAATAATTCCCTCAAAATCGTGTACTAAATATAGTTTTTCTAATTGTAAGTATGCTTTATATTTGTTTGAATAAAGTCCCTAAAAGTATACTTCTATAAATACTAAATCCCTTTAAATTGATCAAGGGCAAAGCTCCCAATTGTTTTTGTTTTATTTTAAAATATTTTCTTAGCTGTTAAAATGTTCTTTTATTTTTAATGCGACATTATAAAATTATTAAAACGCACAGTTTTTGGTTTTTAAAACTTTTAGTTTAAGTTTTATTAATATGCATGAATTTTACCACTACAAAGCCTATAAGTGGACTTTTTCTTTTAAAAAAGTTTTCAAATATTGTACCATATATTTTAAAAAATTCTCTAGCCAATGTCTAAGCAATTATGTTTGTTTTTTATTAAATCCCGTAAGTATGTTATTTAGTTTTAAATTCAATATTTATTTTATATGAAAAATTTCAGATAATTTAAAATATCGAAACATTTTCTACATATTTGAAAATTTCTAAAAACTTCGATAATGTTAAAAATGGATTTCAAAGTTGCTCGAAACTTTTTTGTATTACAAGTTTTTAATATTTTTAGTCCTCCGATGGAATGGTTAATACTAATTTGTATTTCAATTGATACCAAATTTGTACTTTCTTTCTTAAAAAAGAAGCTTGGAAATTGTGTTATTTTTGATTCCAAATTTAAACCCTTAGACGTGAAATTGTTTACGAAAAACTTCACGTTTAAGGCTTCAAAAAGCTGCAAATTCTTATTCATTTTGTCAGCTCTATCACTTGGTTATTCAAATTTTATGGCAATCGGAGCAAATCAATAAGCGGTGCTTCCATGTTAGTTTTACATAAATAATAGTTCTCACCTTTGTTTTTTTTTACTATATTTAGACTGTCTGAAACCGTAACCGAAAACCGGTTAACCGGTTTTTTTTATTTTCAAATCTGAAAGTGCAAAATATTCGAATATTTTGCATTTTCAAATATTCGAGAAACCATTTTTTTTTGGGTCGGTTATCCGGTTATTTTTTTAACAGGATAGTTTACTAGGAAAACAAGCAAAGCCTCTAAAATTTCGTTATTTTTATACGATATAAAAATATTTCTAAATTTTTTACCATTTCAAAATTTGAAAATTTATTTGAAACGTAATTAGCAAAAAAAAAAAAAAAAAACCGTTAATTTTATCAATTTTTTCTGCAACGTAATTTTTAACTCATTTTTAGTAGTTTTTTATACTATTTTTAAAGGTTTATTTCTATGACTATATCACTGTTAAAATATTTTTTTATGCTTAAGAACAATTTTAGCCCACAAAAAGTCATAAATTCATACAACAAACAGAAAAATATCGAAGTAATTTCGGGATTGGGCCCCCTGCCACACCCATCCCCCCACGGTAAGCAACTGCATATAAGTATGCCTTATTTTTGTTTACATAAACCCCCTGAAAGTATACTTCTTTACACACTAATTTCCTTTAAACATCCTATATAAAAGCATTAAATTGTTTATGATTTGCTTTAAATATCTTCTTAACAAACATCCCCTTTGTGAGAATTTTTGTATTTTCTTTTAAAATATTTGCTATTGAAAAAATTCCTATTTTTATTAATCCCCCAATTGTATTTAATTTTTAATGTGTCATTACAAAATCCTCAAAACGTGGTACAAAATGTTTGCCTTTTTTCCAATTTATTTTATTTTTATAATTTTTTTAATGTTTTCTTATAATTTTCTCAAACCACGGTAACAAAATTTTTTTTATATTTGGACCACAAAACTTATAAGCCTTAATATATAAAAATAAATTTTTAAAAGAAGAAAAAAAAATGTTTGCTGCCAACACCAAACGAACAAACTGTTTTGCCACTCGTGAATAAGGAAGATTATAAAATAACATCAAAAACTTTAAAAGTACAATAAATAAAAAAAACTGTTTAAGAAAATAATGAATTTCATATTGCAACACTTGTATTATTTTTTCTACAGTTGAACCCCGATTTGTGCCTCCTTTAGGATGGCGTAAAGAGAGACACTAGTTGCGGACATTATACAACTGAAAAGATACTTTTCTGAATTAAAATATTTTCTAAATTTCTAAACAAATCGTCTCAAATGTATCTCACTAAATATATTTAAATGGCGGTGTAATTTAGGGCTCAATAGTTTTAAACCAGAGTTGCCAGGCAATACCGCTTAAATACAGTCATCGCTTTTAAACCCTTTTAACTTATTATCCTTATCCACAAAAAAACCGTTACCGATATAATTGAAATATCCTTATCCGTAAAATGCCGCTACTAATATAACTAAAATACCAATATCTTTAAAATACCGTTACCTAAAATACTAAAAGACCGTTATCGCTAACATATCGTTACCGAAATAATTGAAATAGCGTTATCTCTAAAATATCCTTACCGAAATAATCACTGCTAATAGATATATATATCCAAAGTTTGATCGTAAACTAGTCAGTAACTGAAGTTATTACCTGAATTACTAAAATAACTTGACCCTTAAAATACCGTTACCGAAATAACTATGAAATCGTTATTCTTAAAATAACATTACCAAAATAACTAAAATAACATTACCGCTAAAATACCGTTTTCGAAATAAGTAAAATATCGTTAACGCTAATAAACTGATACAAAAATAACTGAAACATCTTTACCTCTAAAATACCGTTACCGAAATAAACGAAAATGGCGTTTAGATTGTTTAAACAATCTAAACGCTTTGAAACTACTTGCTAGAGAAAGTGGAATTTGGAGTAATTAAAAATTTACATCAGCACATCTTATATATAAAATATATAACAACAAATGTTCTCCAACTTTTTTTTTGTTTTTTTAAACAAATTTATGAACTTTTATATTAACTTGCTATTTATATTTTGCAAAGGAAAATATGCAACAAAACGGAAGAGCTTATAAAAAGTCATAGAGGAAAACTGTGTTGAAGAAATATTAAAATCCTTATGAACTTAAAAATTAGAGTAACGATTTCAACAAATTTTTATGACACCCAAAAGTATGCAAACAATTTTAAATGTATCTGAAGCCTAAAAGTAGACTTGAATTTTAAAAAGAATTAAAAACACTAGTCAGTCTTGTTAATAATGTTCCTTAAGTACACAATTTTATACCGATATTAATCTCAATTATCACATTTTTTTGCTCTCAAATCGTTAACAATTTAAGGCCCGATAATTTTAGATAAGCGAGCGATATTATTGTGGTAGGGTTACCATATTGTGATTCGGAAAATGAAAATTAAAGAAAGCACTTTTTTTGCTAATCAAAAAGAACATTCCAATATTGAATAATTTCATGTCTAATTCTCCCTCATTAACACTTGTATCCCTCAGTTTTCATTATACATTTTTCTTCCAATTTGTAGTTAATTTATATACTAGTAAATTAAATTATCCTAAATAAATATCACAAATATTCTATGATTTTTTCTAAATGTGCTTTAAATTTTGTTGTATAAAAAATAATTCAATTTAATGTATTTTTTTTAACATCAATTAAGTTTTCGAGTAGAACTAAACTCTCTACAAATGCTATTAGGGCTATAATTTTTTTTTTTGAAAAATGTTTACCTATCATCACATGATGGGAAATACTGTATTAATAACAGAAACCGCTTTTTCGGGTAATTTTGAAACAAAATCTTGCCACATAAACTGCATTTTCTAAAAATGCATTTTTATCACATTTTTACTATTAAAGTTGTATTAGTGGACCAAAATTACTGCAAAACATATTTTAAATTACTTTTTACTTAATGTGCTCGTTGTTTTGCGAATTTTAATACCCATATCGCGAACATCCCTAAAATCTTTTTTTTTATCAAAATTCTCGAAACACTTCAAATTTAAAAATGTTTGTGTCCTTTAAGATCGATAGCCACCTCAATAGTCTCATTAATGATTTTTTTTTGCGAAATATTATGTTTAAGTTTAATTAAATAAAAAGTTGTATCGAACTTCAGAAAGGTTTATGCGGGAACTTTTTTGAAAACCGCGAACAAATGAAAATGCGTTTCTGTATATTTTTTATAGATAATACGCTTAGCATATGTAAATTTGATATTGGCATTAGATTATTTTTTTTTCTCTATATAATTTACATTATTTATTGCCATTTTGTTTTCAATGTCTAAAGTTTCTATACAGATATTTTTTTGTTCTAAAGCGTAACTGCAATTTCACACGTACTATCATGTTAAGTATGGGACAGTGGAATCGAAATGGGCATAAATTGGTAAGAAAAAGAAAATAGATTTTATATCATATAACAAATTTTGAACAATTTATGTTCCCATTTCGCAATCGAGCAAAGCATAAACAAAAAGACAAATATGGTTCATGGGAAAAAGCGAAATGTGCCTAAAATTTATATGACAGCATAGCGATAAAGGACGACCTATGAGTTCGTCTTTTAGTATAATATGTTTATAAATATTGAAAAATTTAGAAAATTTAGTAAATCAAATCACAAAAGTCAACGAAAATTTTCCAAAAATGTATGCTAAGTTTTATATTTAAAAAAAAAAAAAAAGTTTTTAATGAAATTTCTTTATTGTGTGGAAGAAAAGTTACAAAAATAAATTCTTCATACAAATTTATGTTTTTATGAAAAATATCATTTCATTAATAAATAGTTTCACTTACTCCCTGGAGAAGTTTCATTAAAAAACTAATGTTGTTCATTAATTTTAAGAAAAAAAATTTATTTAAAAAACTTTCTATATAGAAATATTTTAGCAAGTTTCAAATTGATTTTGAAAAAATTTCAAATTGAATAGTCCTTTTTATATACTAGAGTATTTTATAAATTTTTTGGATATTACTTTGTTATGATTTTTTTTTCCAACTTTTGATTTTTTCCTCTTTTAGAGATTTTTATATACTAAAGTATTTTATATTTTTTTTGGATATTACATTGTTATGATTTTTTTCTCCATTTTATGCTTTTTTCCTCTTTTTTATCCTTTTTATATACTAGAGTATTTATAATTTTTTTGGATATTACATTGTTATGATTTTTTTCTCCATTTTATGCTTTTTTTCTCTTTTTATCCTTTTTATATACTAGAGTATTTTATAATTTTTTTTGGATATTATATTGTTATGATTTTTTTCTCCAACTTTGCTTTTTCCTCTTTTTGAGATTTTTTAATGTAACTTTTTTTTTTAATTTAAGAGTTTTTTTTAAATATTAGCGCTTTCTTAATTTTTGCGTTTTTTTTCTCTTCAAGTTTTTATTTGTTAGCTTTTTTCCTATTTTAGAGACTTTTTTTAATTTAACGTTTTTGAATTTTTTTTTATTAAATTTAAGAGCTCTCTTAAATTTTGCCTCTTTTGTCTTAATTTTTTTCCATATCAGCGCTTTTTGCAATTTTAATTTCATTTAAACGTCAGTCAAAATTTTGTAAATCAATTGTTTTTTATTAAAGTTATTGAAACATTGTGTTAAACTTTTAATGCTTCGATCCCACTGTTTTACACACTATTTTTTCGTTTCCAATTTAAAACAAGATATAAAAACTTTACATATTTTTTTTACAGACTAAAAAAATATGTTAGCATATTTTCAGGAATTTGCTATAGTTTGAAAAAAAATAAAATAAAATTATGTGAAAAATTTTTTAACTTCATCTTAGTAAACTTACTGTTTGCACTTTTATTAAGTTCATACGAAAAATTTGTTAAAATACAAAAAAGTGGCAAGTTATGAAAATAAAATTTAAGCAGAAAAGTATAACAAATTTGATTTCTTGATAAGTTAAAAAAAAAAAAACTTATGAGAGTTGTAGAAAGAAGAATTGCTTTAGAAAAACTTAAAATTTGATTTAAATAATTTCCAAAAAAAACAAAAACGCAAAGAATTTAATGATAGGATTTCAAGCAGTTTGCAATATTTGTATAAGATTTCTAATATAAGTTCTTTCTTTCTACAACACTCACAGAAAGAGAAAATTGAAAATGTTATTAAAGTGTTTAGATTATACACAAAATCACTTAAAATGATTTTTATTAGCTACGCAGCAAAAACAGACATTACCAAGTAATTAACGGGTGAAAGTAGGGCATAAATTACGGGCGTTGTGGTGTAATGGTTAGCGCGTTGGACTGTTATGCAGATGGTCCCGGGTTCGATTCCTAGTGACGACAACAACTATTTAAAAAAATAATATATATGAGTTTTCTATCCCTTATATGTAACGGAGCTTCCGCCTTCGGTGTTCCCGTATCCCTTAACCCCACCGAAGTAAAATAAGAACCAAAAAGCTTCAATAAGTTCGCATACTCTCCATCAGGTGGCGAGGAACAACTGTTCTAAGACTTATCATCTTGCGCAACTACAGTGTTGCCATGTATGAAGACCTTCATCTTGCCCCACCCTCCATCTCTCCTCTAACCCCTTTCCAAAGAAAGCAACACATTAATTAATAGGAAGAATTTCATGAGTGTTGCTTCTCTTAAAAAAAAAAAAAAATTACTTTTGTTCGCGATATCCATAAATTCATGGGTGTTCTAATGAAAATCAATAAAGATAATATTAGAATAAAAAAAAAACGAAGTCTTTACTAATGTGACCAATTAGCAGTAACTCATTATTTTGCAATTACATATAAGTACTTCTATAGCCCATTATTAGTAAATCATTATTTTGTATTCCGAAAAAAAATGCAAGGGGTAACCACCTGTCGTTATCATGTTTTTTTCTACGTAATTGATGGGCCTCTTATAAAGTTTAAATAAAGGCCTTTGAATGGATTAAAAAAAGTTCCATTTGAACGCTGTGCCGTCCAAAAAAAATTTTGTGATTGAAATGGATTTTGATTGATTGTGAGCTAGAAAAATGTCAATCTTTAATACATTTTTTTATTCCAAATTGATTTTGACAATATTTTTTTTTTTTTTAAAAACGTTTTGAAATTGTATATTTTGTGTTGGTCTAAACACTGGTCTAAGAACATGATGGTATGCATAAACACGTACTATTTTGCATTGTTTAATGTTACATGCGAGTATGTAATAAATATGCTTTCAGAAACAAAATATTGAAAAAAATACATAAAAAAAAATCATTTCCTTTCAGCTTTGCGCAGAACTACCACTCATTTAGACAAGCAGAAATGGGCAATAAAAATGACAAAATAATAGGTTTTTTTTTGTTAACTTATTGAAAAAAAAAAACAGTTGTTTAAAAGAAATATTGATAGGTAAAGATATTTAAAAAATTTTAACTTTGTAAAATTTTATGCTAAAATCTTTTTAAAAATAATTTAAATACATTTTTTTTTTCATATTTTTGACATTGTGTATTTGAAAAACTCGTGAGCCAATCGGTCAGATTTTCAAATGATAAATAATGTTAGCAGAGAAATAACTTTTGGTATTTTTATATTAACATACCAATAAAAAATTTTAAGATTTGGCTAATTTTATATTTTTAAATAATTTTACTCTATCTATATTGGATAATTGAGCCTTTCGGAGAGTTTTCTTAATTCAAGCAGTGTCTTATACGCCTCATGTGTGTAGAATACTATATATTAGTTTGTCATTCTGTTTGTAATATTCTGGAACCCCATAAACTTTCAGCATGAATACTGAATTTAATATAGCGATGTACGCCTGTCTGTTGAAATACGAAATACTCCACCAATATAAAAGCAAATTCGCTAAGTTATGGTCAAACTGTTTTTTGATATTATAAGCAGTTTTGCTATTAAAAATGAGCCAAATCACTTGGCGCGTTCAAAAGTTATAAGAAAAAATATGTATTACTTACAAATTTTTTTATAAAATTGATAATTTATGACTAGGGTTCGAAAGTTCGTGTAAATGCATGTTTGTAGTCGTTAGCTGGAGAACAAAGTAGCTAACCACAATTCTGCATATTTTGCTATACTTTGCGATAAATGCATTTTTTGTAGCATTTTTGAAATATTTTTGACGACAACTTTTTATATATAACTAAATTCTGTGATTTGGCAATATTTAGATATTTAAAAAAAAAGGAATTTTTAAAATTTATAAACTTATTTTTTTTTATCACGGAATTCAAAATAAAGTGTTAACACTAATTTTAACAAGGGGAAAAGTGGCCTCTTAGCCTTCTAACCCAAAACACTGAAGATATGAACTTTAAAATTGACTTGTAGATATCAACTAGCACAGAATTTCATGACTTGTTTGTCTAAAGACGAGCCGGGTTTAAAACAAATATGTACTCTAAAGTAGTATTTACTCATTCCAGAGAGTCGAAATAAAAAGTTTTTTGTTTAACTACACTCTAAAAAATGTATGTAAATTTACTGCTATAAAGTGAGTACAATTTTGTGTAAAATTACATAAAATGAGTAAATATACACTCAAAATGCTTAAATAACTAATGTACACATTTATGTCTGCAAAAATAAACACAAATGATTATAAATTTAAACATGTTGGGAAACATGTTTTAAATTTATAAACCCTATTTTCTACGCAAACAGTAGTAAAAATATAGACAAATGATAGTAATCTGCATGTTGGGAAACATGTATTTAAATTTATAAACATTTTTACCTACAAACAGTAGTAATTGTCAAAATAAAAAATAACAATAGAAAAAGAATTAAAAAAATAGTTTTTGTTTTTTGGAAATTTAAAACAACCAACATATTCTAGAACTTTTTCATAATATAATTGGAAATTGCACAAAAAAACTAAGCTAAACACCAAATGTTTAAAATATTAGCTAATACTGAACTCCAGCGACAAATTCTGGTAAAATATATCTGGAGCCGATGAAGCATGCGTTACATCTGCATAGTGTGCTTGCCTTCTTTTCATTGTCCACATAAGATTTAAGTGTAATATTTTGTTCATATTTATAAATATAAATAAATTAAAAATAATTTTTGTGTTATAAATTTCAGAGACCGAGAATTTACTTTGTTTGCATATGAAAATATGTATGAGAATATATATGTAAATACTAAACAAATTGATTACGCACATTATGAGTAAATTTACACACATTATATATTATGAACCATGTTGCTTAACATTTTTGTACACATTTTGTGTGTACCAATTTACACACATAGAGTAAATTTACCCAACTTATAGTAGGGAGTACAGTTTCCTACTATAAGTTGGGTAAAATTCAACATAAATTAATTAGAGTGTCGCACTTGGGTTTAATATAAATATGGCCCTCCTTCAGTTATTAGATTACCTCCAGCCTGCTTTTAAAATCTCATATAGCACGTTTTTATGATAAGATGTGACAAACACGCCCATCCCTAAAAGTATAGAAGCATAAAGTGGCTGGTGTCATAAAAAAAATAATATTAAATAACTTAACAACTTTAACTTACAATCAAAAGAAAATGTTTAAAATCTAAAAAATTTTCTATATTTAAAATTTTTTAAATAATTTCATAAAATTACTACAATATTATAATTTAAATTAGTGTATAAACTTAACTCAAAAAAAAAAAAATATTAAAAAGGGATTTATGGCTGATTGCCTCAAACAAAACCACAAACTTTATTAAAAAGCATGCCCATAGAATGTCCCCCCCTTATTTTCGAAAATATAAAAACTAAAGTAAAAGACCCTCTTTTAATGTGGGTGTGTTTAACATCAGTAAAATACTTTTACTTAAATAACAACAATTATGTTTTATAGCTGCTCTTATAAAGATATAAATGCAGTCATATTGCCTCATATAGTACCGATAAACTAAAACAAGCCCCTATATGCCATATAAACCCTATTTTCGTTAAAAAACTAAAAAAAAACACAAAACTCCCGCCTTTTAATATATGCAAAAAAAAAATACTAAAGTGTGTAGTACTACACTCAAAAAAATAAGTTAGTAATAAAGTTAGTAAAACATCTTGTAAATCAGGTATACTATTTTTCGGCAAATTTTTGCTAAAATTATGTTTTAAACTAAAATTTTAGTTATACTTATTCAGCACTTAACTGTTTTGAACTAATGTTTTACTAATATTTTACTACTGTTTTAATAATTTATTTGCTAAAAAAATTGTGTTGATTAGCACATCAATAGTGTGAACGATAACCGGACTGAAAGATATACTCAGAATGAATTAGATGTCGCGGCATGTCACGATGTAGTAGTGACGAGGAAAATTATAATAAAAAGTACAATTCTAATAATACATAATATAAAGAAAATCAACCATGGAAGATTTTTGTATCTGTTTTTCATACATAAAGCAAAATTATGGATTAAAAAAACCTAAATTTTGCGTCATCACTGGCTTGTGAAATAATTAAATAAAAGACAAAATAAAATATTTAAATTTAATAAAGATTAAATGTGTATATGTAAACTAAATGTTTATATATATTAATAATCTTGTGTGATCAAATTGCAAACAAATATGCAATAGGTAGACAGACTAAAGCGAAAGACAAAGACATACATCTTAGGTAGATTTTTATGTTTCCTTTTTCTTATTGCAAAAAAGGGTTGAATATGTTATATTTTGTTATTTTTTCGTTTCGTTTCTATAATTCTCTGCGGCATTTGCGTGCGTTTAAAATATAGCATCATTTAGACAATAATTGATGTAAGTAGTTCAAAGATAATTTCGTTTATGTTATATATAATTATTTCTATCGTTTTTAGATATTACATTAATTCATATCGTCAATTTGGGAGTATGGCATGGACAAATATTAAGAACTGCGTTTTTAGTTTTTCGCTATCGTTAAAAAAGGTTACGCACCAAACGCGTTAAAGTTTTGAATCAAACAAAGTTAAAAAAAAAAACTTTTTTTGATGCCTCAACGTCTGACCATCACATCTATATAATTAAGGCATGCTGATTTCAATAGTAAAGTCCGTTTTCGAGTCAATGGAATAGTTTTCTTCCAAATTTGCTTTTAATTTCCGCTATTTTTTTGCAGTTTTTTATATAAAAAAAAATCTGTTTTCGGTTTTCGGACCACTGTTTCCAAGAAAATGATTTTGAACGGCTAAACAAGTCATTAATAAATTTTACGAAAGCCCACGAGTGTTTCCTCAGACATTGGGTACCTACACCATCTACAATGCCAAATCAACAACGCAGTAATATTTGTGCGGAACGTGGAATAAAAATAGTACAAGATATATATCCGCTTTGTAAAACATCGCGTACTTTGAACCTAAAGTTTATATCTTACAATACCTACTTTTAATCATTTATTGTTATTATTTGTTTACATACTTATAATATACTATATACTTATATATATACATACGTATAAACCATATATTTAAAAAAAATTGTTAATAAAAAAAATTGAAAAAAACTATATTAAAGGCATTTTGGAAATCGCTGTCGGTGCGTAAGGGTTTTTTTTCCAAATTGAACTGAAATAGTTTTTTTTTATCATTAATACAATATTTGCCATTAGAAAACCCCTGGGGAGAATGTTGTCCAAAAAAAGTTATCACCCTAATGCACATTTTATATTTTGTAACATATTGTAAAGTATTTTAAAAAGATTCACAAAAATATTTTTTTTTTTGATTTTCAGCAAATAAATTAGCTAAAGTATAATTTTTTTACAAATTTTTTGAGTTTTTTTCAGTCTACTAATATTCAGCAAAAATTTTATTAACATTTTAGCAAGGGTTTTTTAATTTCTAATCTAACTAAGTGTTAGCAAAACTTTTGCTGAATCTACTAATTTTGTTGCTAAAAATCAGCTCGCTGATTTTCAGCAAAGGATTTTGCTGATATTAGCAATTTTTTTGCAAGCACCCTCCTGATTAAAATTTTGCTGACTCAGTAAAATTTTTTGCTGACTTTACTATCATTTTTATTTGAGTGTATGCATATCACATGAAAAAAGCAAAAAAAAGGTATGAATTTATTAAAAACTTTTCTTTTTGTGTGTTCTGCTTGAATAAACCGGATACATCTTCTTTGGTTTATTGTATATTAATTTTTTATTCTCTAGTGTTTTTTATCATAATCAATTGTTTGGAACAATAAGGCTGCTGATGTTGAATGATTTTGCTTTTTTTTTAAATTTATATTATTTTCCACAACATAAAAGAAAAATCTTGACAACAATTTTTTAACTATTGTTTAAATATATACCCTTTTATTATTATTTATTCCAAGAAATTTATAAGTTTTTAAATATTTATACAAAAAAAAAAAAAATCTTAAGAAATTATTGATATACAAAATTTTAATAATTTCTTTGTCTTTATATATTTCTAGATGCTAAAACACGTACAAATATCACCGCTACGCAATCGTTCAGATTCTGTTTCATTACGTTCAAGTACTTCGTGTGCTTCATCGATGTGTGGTAGTCCTGAACCACCCACCGACTTACAAAGAACACCCTCACGAGCTTCTAGTTATTCCAGTTTAAATGAACAATTGCCTCAGGTAGGTGTTAATTATAGAAAATGATATAAAAAAATAAGTGTGGAAAAGATAGCATGAGAAATGTATTTCACGTTCTTTTTTTTTGTTTTAGACTACCATCAAAGTATTTACCAGCTGTTTAAAAATTGATATTGAATATAAAACATTGGGCATACAATGGGATACCACCAGTAAAGAAGTTATAATGCAATTATTAAGACGGTAAGTTTTCCAAAATGGAACCCAAATTATTAGCAAATTACCAGAGCTGTAAATGAATCATTCTTTTTTGATTTCCATTCACTACGAATTTGAATTGAATTTTGAATAATTCTTTTCACATAAAAAAATAATTGATGAAATTTGAATTAATTCAAATGAATTTGGCAAAAATAAATTGGAATTCATTTCCAATTCAAATGAATTCGGCAAAATGAATTGCAATTAATTTTCAATTCAAATGAGTTTGGCGAAATGAATTGCAATTCATTTGCAATTCATTTGAATTGAATTGATTTTGAATTAATTCAAATGAATTAGAAAAATGAATTGCAATTCTTATTAATGACGAAATTCGATCCGTTGTCCGTTGTTATTGCTACCAAGTTGCTAACATTAAGACCATAATCGGTATGAATGTCGTTTATAATTCGACCAATCGCTTCAAACGAATGTGTACCAAAAAAATCGTTTGCACGTTAGCGAAATTGACTTTTTCTCAAACTCTTCGTTCAGCTAATGACATGTTTAACCAAAAAAAGCTCCTATGCTTTGTCGACCAAACATCAGCCGTGGTAGAAAAGAAACTTCCACTTTTTATTACATCCTTGCTTTTAGCTTTAAAGGTAACTCAAAGGCAAAGAAACAATAAAAAATCGCCATAATTTAAAAAAAATCGTTACATTAACAATTTTGAATCGATTTTAAAAAACAAGGTGTCACTTTACGAATTATTAAATGTCCTTTAAAATAAAAATAAGAAAAAACTAGGTTTTCAAAGAATGTTTAGGAAAAAAGGCGTTAAGAGAAAAAAATGAAAAAAAAATTAAAAGTTCGAAATATTTTGGATAATATTTTCACATTTGTTTATTAAAAGTATAAACAGATATATGTATATATATTTGTAAAACTGAACTATTCATCTTTCTAAAACCGTTCAAAAATTTTAAAATCGGCTTAGAAGTAATTAAGTTAAAAATAGTTTTGTCCGTAAAAGTCCTGAAAAAACGGTTTTTTGTCATTAACTTCAGATTTGAGGGTATATTCACAATTCTGAAAATTGAAAAGTGATTTAATCAACAAGTACTACAACCTACACTAGGTCATTTTACAAGTTGTTTTTACTGTAGCACCGTGTTATTAATCATAATTATAAAATTTTCTTATATGTGATGAAGAGTTTCATAAAATTCATTTGAATTAATTCAAAATCAATTCAAATGAATTGAAAATGAATTGCAATTAATTTTTTTAATTCATTTGAATTAATTCAAAATCAATTCAAGTCAAATGAATTGGAAATGAATTGCAATTCATTTCGCCAAACTCATTTGAATTGAAAATTAATTGCAATTCATTTTTGAGTTTGAATTTTAACGTCTTTTTCAGACAATTGCAATTAATACTATAATTAATATGCAATTTTATTTAATTTAATTGTGAAAGGCGTGGAAGGTCATTTTGCCAAATACATTTGATTTAAAATGAATTGCAATTCATTCCAGCCAAATGCATATGAATCGATTCAAATTCAATTCGTTTTTTTGGCGAAAAGAATTCATTTAAAATTTTACTAATTCAGTGCATGATGAATGAATTGCGAATTAATTCAAAAATGAATGATTCATTTACAGCTCTGCAAAATACTTAAATTTTCGAAATTTTAAAAATATTGCGGAATTTTAATTAATATTAATAAACTAACTACTTTGAGAAT
The DNA here is from genome assembly GCA_021234595.1 of Delia radicum. Lineage (NCBI taxonomy): Eukaryota > Metazoa > Arthropoda > Insecta > Diptera > Anthomyiidae > Delia > Delia radicum. The sequence continues at coordinate 204,210,863 of CM037854.1, forward strand.
ATCCGCACAAATTATTTAAAATTTTATAGATTTCGTTAAATTTTTTTTAATTTTTTTTGTCGATTTTCCTAAATTCACAACAATTTTAAAACATATCCTCATGTCAAAACTTAAGTTTTTATTGCGCACATTAGTTTAACTCATTTTTTAAAAAGTGTTCCATTTTGACACAATACATATTTTTTACTGGATAAACATAATTAAGTGGTTTAAATATCCTTAAATAACTCAACCTATTGGGTTCAAGTGCGATTAATAAAATGTGTAAAATGTGTACCCAGAGTTGCCAAATAATTAGTAAAAAAAAATTAATTTTTGACCTTTTTTGATGGAACTTTGCTCAAAAATTATTTAAAAATATAAAAAAGCTAATATTTTATATCTTGATGCAAAAATATGAAAATGTTATAAATAAGTTCATCCATTATATATTATTTTTGAAAATCTGACCGATCGAACGATGAATTTATCAAGTATAGAAAGTCTAAGATATTCCAAAATGTATCCCGTTTTCACTCAAAACATAAATAATGGAGCAAAATAAATAATAAAAATGTATTTTTTATTAAAATACTACTAAAATTATATAATCAGGGTTGCCATATGGCAATCTTAGAAAATGGTCCAAAACCACGATCTTTTTCCAAAAAGTTTTTAAAAAAAAATAATTTTTCATATATTTTTGAATAAATATTTGTTCACAAAATTGTATAAAATTTTAATTTTTAAAATATCTTAAAACGTTTAGGATTTATATGCTGTCAAAATTTTAACTTTGATTACTAGTATTTCCTAGAGGGCGCTTTAAGGCAAACAAAATTACAAACATTTCTTTAAGAAAGCAAAGTTCTATATATCTTGAAAAATTTGGTTGAAAAATGGCCAGCGGATCTATAACGTGTCAATAATGAGTTAATTTCGACTTGAAATTCTTCGACATACATTTCTTATTCATGTCATACACTCTTAAAAATAAACCTGTAAAAATAACAAAAAAGGCTACAAAAAATAAGTTAAACATGTTCTTGCAGAAAAAACTGCTAAAACCAGCAGAATTTTACTAGATATTAGTAATATACAAATAGCTAAAATAAATCGGTTGAAATTACAAATATTTAGTTATATTTTGGTTAATTGAAAGTAACAAAATAATCTGCTAAAATCAGCAAAAACATTTACTAAATATTAGTAGGCAAAAAAATCATTATAATATGTCGAATTTTTAAAGTTTCTTTTTTAGTTTATTATGAAATCTGAAATCTACAATTTTTTAGCAAAAAATTCTGGTAATTTTAGCAAAATAAACTGTTATTTTCATTTTACCAAATTTAAGCTAAATAAAACAAAAATTTTGTTACTATTACAGTTTTTGTTTGCTATTTTGAGTCTACTAATATTTAGTAAAAGTGTTTGCTAATTTTACAGGTTAAAATGCTATTTTTAATTAACTTAAATTCACATCATATATTACCAAAATTTTGTAAATTTAACAGATTTATTTTTGCTGTTCCTATTTCATTAATTTATAGCAAAAAAACCTGTCAAATTTAGCAGTTTTTTCTGCAATATCACTTTTAACAACTTTTTAGTAACTTTTTAGAGTGAATTTATAGTTTCACAACAATTACTAAATATTCCGCGAACATTCGCATAATTTTCATTTGCTTATTTTGAGAATATTTGCACAAACAATTTGAAATTAAATAGATTTTCTTTAAAAATTAATGAAAAATTATGGAACTTACTAAATTTCTCAGTTTTACAGCAAAAGCAAAATAAACGCTTAAAAACAGCTAATTTTACGGAAATTTAAAGAAATATGGCAGACATCCGCATAATTTTTTTGCCAATATCAAATTTCCATTGATTTTTTTTTGATTGTTAAAGATGCATATTTTAATGAATTTCGTTGCATATTTTCAATTTAATTTTATATTTTTGCATATTTTGTAAAAACTGAAATTAAGACTTAATTCAAAATAAACAAAGGAAAGCATGTGTAGCCGTTAACATATTATGTTCCCAGTTGTCATTTATTAGACATTTATATTAAATTTATTTTTAAAAATCCACAAGTTTTAGGTGCATATTTTTTTAGTACATGTTTTTGGAATTTCAATGCATATTTTTAGGTGCATATTTTAGCGCATATTATTTGGGTTTTTACTGCATATTTTAAGCGCATATTTTCGATTTTTTAGTTTATGAAAGTAACATTTTTTTCTTCTAATATTTCAGACTAAAAATGCGCCATCGTGATCCACGACTTTTCTATTTATCAATGGAAGTCTCGGTACGACGAGCAGGTGTAAAAACTATATTGGTCTTAGATGAAGATACTAGGCCAGCCATATTACAAGCCTGTCATCCTAAAGGTGAATCCAGATTTTGTTTACAACTCAAGCCGGGAGGTTTAATCAGAGTGCATACATCGGCATTGCAACCTTCCTCACAATATAAATCACTGGTCATTTCTGAAGAAACCACCTCAGATGAATTATTACAATTATTGTTGTCATGTTACAATTCCATGGAACCGGTAGAGCAATTTTCCATATATGAGGTAACAAAAATATTTAATAGTCACCTAATAATCAATATACTAATAATTCTGATTTAATTTCATAGGTTTGTCCTGGTCAAGAATATCAACGTAAATTACATCCTGACGATATACCACTCCGCGCCCAAGCTGAACGCGCTAAACGAGGAGAAACTTGTCACTTTTTAGTGAGACGTAATCCCAACTATGCTAGACGTCGTCAAATATTAACTGTCTTAGATGAAGTTGTAAAAACTTATAATTCATCTTCTTCATCAACTTCAACCACCAATAAGTCCTATGATGCCGATAGTAGTATATGTTCTTTAGATGATAGTTCCAGTTTAATGGATGTTTCTATGGATTCTCTGTCAGACGATTTACAATGTTTAATGACCAGCGATGAAGACGATGAATGTGCCTCCTCGACTTCAGGTTCTTCTGACACTTCCTCCGAAGGTCGTTGCAGTATCCGCAGAACACCCTCTACCCTAACCATAGTCAAACAGCAGGTGGATTTTTGTTCTCACTGCCAAAATAACTATAAATCATGTGATTTTTGTCATAAAAATCCAAACATGAATATGTTGCTGAGATCTAATTCAAATGCTTCAAAAGTTGTACAGACCCTACCCACCTATAGTCCTGTTTATAATATCCGCGAAATTAGAACAGCTTCACATTCTTTTTCTTCTTTGGGTAATGATAAAAAATTACTTGATATTGAATTAAATGGTAGATTCGATCCTTCTGCATGTCGTTTAAGGCCCCAAAGTGTTTATATGGGTCGTTCTGTACCACGCATGATAATGGATGCAACAAATGCTAATGAATTAACATCTGTGGCGGATTTAAAGACTCACGATATGAATGGTAATCATAACAGGAATTTAAATTCAGCAACTATTGCAAGCAAAGAAGCTGTTAATAATAATCCTGCCAAGGGTTTGGGACATTTCGTTTACATATAAAATGAAAAAGAGATATAAAAGAAAAATTTAAATTTTTTGTAAATTTGAATTTAGTTTTTTTTTAGTAGCAAAGATATCTGCTGATTGGAGAATTTTAAAGAAATTGAAAGACTTTTATATAAAATTATGCGGATGTTGAATTTTAAACGATTTTTTTAATGAAAAATGAAAATATATGACAGTTATCGTTTCACCAATATGCATAAAGCTACATTTTCAAAATATCCGTGTAATTTAATTTAAAATTACCAAATGTTGGATGATAGAGAAAAATACTACAAAATGGACCATTTTTAATATTCTTGAAAACTGAGCCAGTTCATGTTGCAGGTCTGATTGGGCAGATCACATTAAAATTTTTTGAAATTTTAGTACACCCTCAATAACTGAAATTATTGTAAAAAAATCGTTTCTCAGGCTAAGAAATCGTAATTTAGTTACTTTTCAAAAGTGTTTTTGAGTTTTATACAGTTCGAGAAAGAAAAATAGTTCAGCTTTTAGAACTTACACTTATTAAAAAATTTAGCTCAAAAGTCTGTTAAAAGGTCTGTTTAATTCAGTTGAACTAAGTTTTTCTGCTGCTTTTGTTTAAATCAGTTATTTAGCTCAAGTTACTAGTTATCTTGTTTCACTACAAGAACAAATTTCATTCGTATTTGAACTAATTTTTCCACCTAATATTTAGTAATTCGTGTTTCTCAAATTTACAAATTTTCCCGTTAATTTAAACCACAATTGTTTTCAAAAAGTTATTTGTTTGTGTCTCCGCTATCAATCTCACTTTTAGATGGCGTTATTTTCTCATAATTGTTGTATATAATCATAATATAGGCTCTCGGAAACTAAGCGAGATAGAGCAAAATGGACCAAAAATCGTTACTCTATACACTTATATTCCCGATAATATAATTAGCAGAACACGATGCTTAGCAACATTTAAAATTCTGCTGGAGCAAATCAAGATAATTTTTTTGTTGTCGTAGCGGAATTGTTGTAGGAACTGGGAAGCCGCCCTCCCCCCAAAATGATATTTTTCAATACAAAAATGTAAAAAAGATTAAAAAATTAATTAAAAATACTCAAAGACACTCCCCCCCCCCCCCCACTCCAAATCCCACCACCCAAAGCGTTTTCCTATATCAGAGCCTGATTGTGTTGATATCAGGAAACTAGGTTATGGGTAGGAAAAAATAGGGAATAGTGTCTATGGATATTTGACTTGAATTTCTCTAAATTGCAAGTATCTGGAAAGATGTTTGCGTGGAGTTATTTCAACATACTTTCGGTAATGCGTTGTGCGATCCACTGGACTATTGACTACGCATGGATGTGATCTACTGGATAAACGTCTATTAGGAACAAAAACAGGGGCTCTTGTAATAGTTCACTTATCTCAGTAGAACACTTCCCATGGTAGTATCGATAGAACAATGATACACAACCCACATTTAGACGAATTAATAGAGTTGGTTACCCAACTGTCATTAATGAGCGCAAACGCCCTCCTTTGCACACGGTCCAGAAGCTCCGAAATATACTTTGAAGCCCCTGCCCATATATGGGTGTTGTATTCCTTCTGCCCATATATAGGAGTTGTATTCCTTCGGATATAGGTGGTATAAATAGTAAGGAGATCAGATGGAGTGAAGTAATTCTTGCCCCAATTACGAAAGCCAAGACACTTGTATGCTTCTTTCGACACTTGAATAACGTGATTTGTCGAGCGCACATTACATTACCTACTTTCGTATGGGACAAGAACAGCGAATCTAAAACTGATGAAATTTTGAACATTTAAGTTATATTCGAGTTGAATTTTAGTTAATTGAAAATAGCGATTTACTCCGCTTAAAGCAACATGCGGATGTTAAGCAGATATTTGAAAAAAATTTGTAACATTAAAATAATATTTTTTTAAATTTTTGGAAAAATATTAATAAAATTTTGGATGCGGATATTTAGAGAGTGTTGCTTGAAATCTATTGAACTTAGTTTTAACAGAACATTTGTATGCTATTTTTGCATGTCAATGAATAGCTGATTATGAAAATTGATAAAACATGCGGATATTGCTTAATATTCGGCAAAAAAAAAACTAAAACAAATTAGTTATCTTGCGAATGTTAAAGTTTTTCTCTTAAAAGAGTTTTTAATTTTCAATATGTCACGATAAATGTAAACGACTTCTGTAATTTTCAAGAAGAATAATACAGTTTTTGAATGCAGCATATTCGGAAAATTATAGCTTAATATTTATTGAACTGAGTTTTAAACAATTTTTTTTGTACTAACTATTTGTGCTTAGCAACAAATAGTTAATAAAAAAAAACTAATAAAACATGCGGATATTATGCGGATATTTAAAAATATTGTTAATTTTCCAAGGTTTATTTATTTTTTTATATGTGGATGCTAGGAGAATACTTTTGATTTTGATATTTTGCGGAAATTTTTTTAAATAAATTATTTAATATCTAAACAAAATTTTTTAAAAATAAATTTAATTTTATTTATTATGAGAACACTTTGAAGACTAAATCAAGCAGGCAGATGTAAGGCACATGTTTACAATTACTATAAAAAAAATTTTAAGACTAAGTTGATTAAGTTGCGGCTAAAATGTTTTAAGTTACATTCGCAAAACTCAAGTTTTGAAATTTGTTGATATTTTAACACATCCGCATAATATCCGCACACTTTATGTATTAATTTTTGAAAGTTTCCTCATTATTAAAAAATAATTAGTTTTATTCCTTCATATTAATTTATTAAATATCCGCAAAATATCCGCATTACAAATTTTTTAAAACAAATGAAGGGCTTATTGTAAAAACTTGATAAGCCATATTTCATTTATAGTTAGTTTTCGCATTTAAAAGGTTAAAAAATGCAACCATTATGACTTTTGCAGGACGTTTATACTCTAGGTACTGGTAATAAGGGTTTCAGCAAGATATCTATCAAATATTAATCAATGGATGCATAGAAAACAGCTGAAATCCATTAAACAGTAAATGTGGCTTATCAAGTTTTGCAATGAGGCCCTTCAAATGTATTTTCCTAATATCATCGCTTCTAAAAACTCAAAAAATCATTTAAGTTCGACAATATTTTTAATTATCCGTATACTATCCGTATATTTTATTATATTTTCAATCAACTAATTAAAGCTATTTGCTATTTATAAAAAAAAAATATATATAAATAAATTGAAATAATAAATTTTAATATTATTCAGGCTAAGGAACTAAAAGTTGGCTAAAATAAATTTAAAAAAAATTGTGGGGTATTTAGCGAAAGTTTTAAAAAAACAGTCATATGTTTAAATTCTTGCTGAATCTTTGAAGTGAAAATAAAGCAGATAGTTTTTAAGCAAAAATCGAACAATACTTTTAGTAATTACGTACTATATATAATTTAAAAGGCAAACCAAATAATATATAAAATTAATTTTATTACCAAAATATAATAAAACCAAGTGGCCTTGTTATTGCAATTAACTTTAGTTCATACTGTTCAAACTGTACATATGATTTCATTTAATTAGGTATTTAAAGTTATTTTTAAAATTTTCTTTTAAAATTTACTTTTTTGTAAATTTCTTTTAATTGTTTTAACATTTTTGTACATTATTAACTTTAATTGTTAAACTATTCTTTATTTTACTATGTATCTCTATCTAGTTTATAGTTTGAAATCCAAAACCAAAGAAAAACTTTAACACAAATTAGTTTTGTAGTTTCCTTGTAAAAAAAAAGAAATTTTAATAAAAAATTTTATATGTTTTATAAAAATTATAAAAAAAAAAACTTAAAAATTGTCCCTTAGTTTTTTTTTTTTTTTCTAAAAAAAGTAAGTTATTTTAATTATATTTAAAATATCTTATTTTAAAAAAAAACCTTAACACGATATAAAAATAATTTGTAAATGTTTCTTATCGAGCAAAAAATACAAGCATTTATTTCAAAAAATTGTTAATTTTTATATGAAAAACGTTTTGAAATCATTTTTACTTAAATACACAAAGACTACAGACAGGCAAAGTGTTATTTTATGGTAAAAATATTTATAATGTGTTTTTATATAAAACCCCTATCATTTTTTGTTTGCACAACCAAAATTAACATAATAAATTTAAGTTAACAAAAAAAAAAAAAAAAAAAATACATATGTAAAATTGCTCTAAATGGTTAATAGGGCATTTAGACTGCAACAAAATCGATAACGTTAAAATTCAACTTTAATGGTACAAATGAAATAATAAGTCACTCACAATCGTTTGTTGTTAGATTAAAAATTAAAACAATAGTGTTGCCATTCAGTTATTATAATACCTTGAAGAGTTGTGGTTGGTAGATTTTTTTTTTCCTAAAAAAAAAAATCGAATAAATGAAAATATTTAAAGTTTTCAAAATAACATTTTTAAAAATCGGTCTCTGAATAACAACTTTTAATCTATCCTTTGTTGCCAGACAATAAATTTTAAAAATTGTGTTGCCATCTGTTCACTGCAACATCAAAAAGAAATGTAAAAATCAGTGCGCCCCGGTAAGCTAGTTGGTAGCGTGCTGGCTTATCAGTGCGGGGGTCGTGGGTTCGATTCCTACCGGATTCACAGATCTGTTTTCGTTTTAGCCATATTAGCTAGGGCTCGGTTAGACTAATAGTATACAATTTGTAATTATATGATTATTAATTAATAAAATAAAAATAAATAAAAAAATGTAAAAATCACACGGCAATTATTTAATTTTTGTAAAAAAAAAAATCGAATCAGCTGAAATATTTCTTGGCTGAAAATGATAAATCGTGGACCCAAAAAATGTCTTTTTCGCATTAACTTCTTTCGATTTTCACAAAGTTTGGTATACGTATTCTATTGGACCTTACAAAGCTTTTAATTTCTAGTTTTTTGCCAAATTCCGTAAAATACATGGTGTTCAAGACATCATATCTCTTTGAACGTTATGAACTTAGTGGTTTGAGGACAAATAAATTAAGATGTCCACGGAATATATTTCGAACCCATTCACAAATTTATATACACAGAAAACCCAAAAACGGGTTTCAATTAAAAAAATTTATTGAATCAATTAATATTTTAATTGATTTTGCACCTATGACGTCAATGATACTATCAATTAAACCTTTATTAAAATTAAGAAGGAAAAAAAAGTTATAAATAACTTCTACAAAGAAAAAAAATATGATACTCACAAAAAAAGTGTGTGATCTATACGTTGGTATGCGTGTTTTTTGCAATGCTGAGTCTGTTTGCGTGTGTGCTTGTTTTGTTTGTTAACTTCAAATGTATTTGGTATTTTATACTGCAAATTTTCTATTTATGCATACAGTGTATAAAAAAAATAATATGAATAATTGCGTCTATTTATATATTTAAAAGTCAATTAAAATATTAATTGATTCAATTAATATTTGTTTAGAAACAAATTAAATTAAAATCAAATCTTTAATTAGATATTTTAGGTTGATACAATTTTTCTGTGATATGATGTATTTTGATTTAATTAATTTGTTTCTAAACAAATATTTAATTGAATCAATTAATATTGTAATGAATCAATTAATATTTTAATTTACTATGTCAATTGAAACTCTGAACGAAAATAAAAAAAATCGAAGCTACGCATTTTTGATTTATTGAATAATTTTTTTAAATAAGATTTATTTTTCATCAAAACCGTTCGAGAATGTTAATAACAATTGGATGATGCGTTCAAGAGATGTGATGTTTTCAACACCATATATGTTACAGAAAAGTTCCAAACTTAACTGCGATATAAACGCGAACTACAACGAATTTAGAAAACTTGAATTTAAAATATCAATAAGGTCCAGGAGAATGCTTACTCAAAATTTTGTGTTAATTGGAAGACATGAACAGATTTAGTGTGTCGTCGTGTTCCAGAATAAATTTTGGATTACAGTCTAAATGCCTTATTTAATAAGGATCTTAGCATATGTTTCTTAAAAGATTATTTAATAAAATTGAAAAAAAGTGTAGCATTAAAAAAATTCTTATAAAATTTTAGTATTATATGGCTATTAGTATGTGTTTGTATTGTCTATGTCTATTATGTGTGTTTCCTATGATCAATATTAAAAATTCTTTTTATAGTACATATTGCAAAATAATTGTGTTTTTTTGAACCTGTATTTTGTTACAACAAATAGATAATAGAAAAATTTTAAATTATTTTAGAGTACGCACAAAATCTTTTTATCTTCTTTAACTTTGCAGGGTTGCCATAAAATGTCATTTCGTAGCATATAACTGTTTCAACTAACGATTCAGCATTAAAACGTAAACTGGTGCTGTGAGTTTACAGAAGACGAATAAAAACTTTTGAATGCGGTTGATGAAACTCCGATATTTTTCAGCTTGGCAGCAAACGGCGCTAATTAGAGATTTTCATCGGGTTCTGGTCGGGAGTTATTCTTACAGCTTTCGGTTAATGTAAATTGTGCTGATGCGTCACGAAAAAAACATAAAGACCCTATTCAGTCACGGAAATAACCTTTAATTGCTGAAATTCCTCCCACAACGAAATTGCTTATTCAATAAGAAATTGAAAGCTCTTTAATTGAATAATTTTTCAATTAAATAATAACTCATTTGATTAAAAGTGATCAATATTGTAAAGCTTCCCAAAACAAAAAAAAAAATTGGTGTTGAAATACCAAATTGCACTTGATCAACAAGAGGGTATTAACTCAAAATTTTAAAATTTTCAGTGGAGTCAAAAAAACTGTTTATGGCAACATTTTAACAGAATTTAAAAATTCAAACATATCATAATAAGCAAATTCCATTTGAAAATATATATATTGTTTTTGTTTTAAATTTTACCACTCATTGCAAATAATTTAGTTAATACCATTTTTTTTGAAATTTTATCGATTTTTTTTTGGTATTATTTTGAATATTTTATCAACAAAACAGTATCAACTCAAAATACAACCAAATATAAATAAAACAGTTTGATTATTTTTAACATAAATAAAGGCTCAAATCAAAATAATACCTTTTTTATGAAAATATACGATTCATTTCTATTTGAACATTTGTGTTAACTCGAAATAATACCTTTTTGTTGAAATAAAGGTAATCACTACATTATCATGAAAATGGTCTCAAAAGTGGTTTTCGAGATGAAAGAGTAATCGGAATAGTGGAAATTTTACAATAGATAGAAATTGATGTTGTTAGCTGATTTCTTGAAAAAAGTGATATTTTAAAAATTTTGAGTTAATACCCTCTTGTTGATCAAGTGCGAAATGTGTTGTTGCCATACCAAATGCTTTTTTTATAAAGCTGTTGTTGCCATACCAAATATTTTTATAGCTTGAATTTGATAACATTGAATTTAAGGTACTTCTCGTATTAGTGGATTTACAAATTTTTTTTTCGATTTTTTTTTTCATAAGTGAATATGTATTTAAAATTTCAGGTAAAGTTAAAATAGAATAAAAGTTATACCGAAATTTATTTAAAAAAACTTTAAACGCGTTTTTCTCGAAATGACATTTTCATATTTCCACAAACTCTAGCTCAAAAACTTGTCAAAACGATTTTAATAAAACATGGCTCATTGTGTTTATTTGCTGGTGATTCTTTTTTTTCCCGTTTAGAGATTTAAAAACGCGGAAAAATGAGTCTAGTTGATAAATTTTTTTTTCAAATACGCGCCATTGTGCGAAAAAACGATTTACTTTCGGTTTTTGGGTGGGGGATGCCTAAACTAAATATGTCTGTATTAAAAAATGTCATTTAATTTTTAGTTTTTGTTTCAGATGGCGAGGCTCTATCATTTGCGCAGATTTGGGAGTCTTTTTTTACGTCGACTTCAATGCCCTCTATGGAACAAAATTTAATTAAAAAATAAAATTTTGTTTTTATAAAATATAGATCATAAGTTATCATATATAATAAAATTTAGCTCCAAAAATAAATTTTTCACCTAAAAAAAAATATTTAAAAAGCGTATTTTTTTAACTTCACTCGCTAATAGTACCTTAAATCGGTATGAGTATCCATTTAGTTAGCAGATTTATTTATTCTTATGTGAACAATTCACACTGAAATTCGTTTTTTTCTTTCTATTGAAGCTTAGGGACTATGGGAATTTTTTTTTTGATATTTTTTTGTAGAAACTGGATCTTTTGTTGAAATCAGAGTGTGTTTTTTTAATATTGTATTTTCTTTGCTTTAAGAACATTTTTAAATTTTATTAAAGGAAAAAATTAAACTTTAAAAATTACATTATCAATTTTATGATAATTTTTAGAATAAATAAATATTTGGATTTAAACAACTGAAACTAAATTATTTAACTTAATAAAGTAATAAACCTAATAGAATTACTATCTAATCTCATTGAAATTAATTAAAATAGTTATTACTAGTACATAAACATTTATAAAAAAACAACTCCATAAATATTACAAAAACAATAGCAGTGTGTTGATGTTTGCTTTTGAGCAATAACATAAAAAATGTGTCAGCAAGTTCCAAAATTTAAGCAAATTATTAATTGATTGAATTAATTTTTAATTGAAAAAAGTAGGGAAATATCTTTATCTGTGTAGTTGTTTTAGCGTCGATGTTTAAGGTGTAGATGTTTTTGGGCGTTTACATCGACGGGTGGCGTATGGATTATACGTTAGAGCTGCCTTGGCAATTGTATTATCAGCTCTAAGCGTGGGACCAAACCCCCTCGAATTTTTGCCCTATAATGTCCTGGTAAATTGGTGGTCTGGTTTGTCAAGTGAAGAAGTTCGTAGCTGCTAATCATGTTTGGCCAAAAATCATCGTATGATACGGCGTACACATCGGTTAGCAAACGTTTAGAGTCTCGTAGTTGTTCTTTTAATCTAGACCACAGGTTTCGCATCTATACACTCAAAAAAAAAAAGTTGTAAAGTCAGCAAAAAATTTTGCTGAGTCAGCAATTGCTAATGAGTCAGCAATTGCTAATGTCAGCAAAATCTTTTGCTGAAAATGAGCGAGCTGTTTTTTAGCAACAAAATTAGTAGATTCAGCAAAAGTTTTGCTAACACTTAGTGGATTTTCTAAAAATTAATAAATTTTTGCTGAATTTTAGTAGACTGAAAAAAACGCAAAACATTTGTAGAAAAATTGTAATTTAGTAGATTCTTTTAAAAATAATTTACAATAATTGCGAAATATAAAAATTTTCCTTTTCCCACATAGACGACATGTATTAATTTAATATCTAAAAATATAGAGAAATAAATATATAAACATAACAAAAATTTTCCTTCAACTACTTACATCAATGGTTGTCTAAATGATGCTATCTTTTAAGGACGCCAACTGCCGAAGATAATTATTGAAAACTACACGAAAAAATAAACAAACGAAACGAAAAAAACAACCCTTTTTTGCAATAAGAAAAAGGAACCATTAAAATCTACCTAAGATGTGTGTCTTTGTCTTTCGCTTTACTCTGTCTACATGTCTGTATATGTTTGTTTGTCATTTGACCACACTAGATTATTAATCTATAAACATTTAGTTTAGAAATACATATTAAATTTAAATATTTTATTTTGTGTTTTATTTAATTAATAGACAATTATTTTCACAAGCCGGTGACAACGCAAAATTTAAGTTGTTTTTATCCTCAATTTTGTTTTATGTATGAAAAACAGATACAAAAATCTTGCATGGTTGATTTTTTTATATGTCTTATTAGAGTTGTACTTTTTAGTATAATTTTCCTCTTCTCTACTACATCTTGACATACCGCGACATCTACTTCATTCTGCGTATATCTTTCAATCTCGGTTATCGTCGACACTATTAATGTGCTTATCAGCACAATTTTTTTTAGCAAAATTAATTAGTAAAACATTAGTATAATATTAGTAACGCATAAGTATAAAACAGTTAAGTGCTGAATAAGTATAACAAAAATTTAGCTGAAAAACACGATTTAAACAAAAAATTTGCTAAAAAAAAGTATATCTGATTTTCAAGACGTTTTACTAACTTTCTACATACTAATTTTTTTGAGTGTAGAGGAGGTGAGCTTAATGGCAGTTATTGAAGATTTCTTAGCTTCAGGGCAAGAGACAGGGTCATTTGATATCCACCCCTTGACGAGTACATAGCTTTACGGGTTTTGTCTATGCGATTTGAGACATCTTCGTCTGCACCACAGTTTCTTGAAATTGTACAGCCCAGGTAGCTAAAAGATTACACATATTCTATAACGACATAAATGTAAGTTGTAGTTTGCTGGCGTTGGGTGCATAGTCCAGGTGATTTATTTAGTGTAAATAGAGTCCACTGCAACCCCGTCACTTCATTCAGTACAAAACAATAAACAGGAAATGGAAGAGGACGCCCCCTTGGCGGACTCCAAGGTTGATTTGAAAGGCATCTGAAATTTGCCATTTAAGCAATACTCTATTTTCTGCATTGCAATACATATTCTTTATTATGTTCGTTAAGGTGTTTGGGACACCTTTACGTTGAAGACATTTCCATATGTAAATCCTTACTATACACTCATAATAATCCATGCATAAAAATACGAAGTTATTGTCAAAACTACAAAAAAATTTCGTAAAATGTACAAATGTTCGTTTATTTTACAAAAAAGTGGTTATTATGACATTTTTTTCGTAATTTAACGCATGGATTATTATCAGCATAGTATGGAATGCTTTTTCGAAATCGACAAATAGTACACTCAGGGAACTTCTGCTTTAAAAATATGTAGTTGTTTGTGTTGTAATACAGTTCTTTATTTTTAATGTAAATATCAGTCATTTGTAGAACAATTTAATTTTGTACTAACCTGGTAGTTCATTTAAAAAAAAAAACAAACCACATGAAATGACTATTTTATGATTTTCCAAGGAAGTGTTTATGATGACGCGTAGCTCTGAAGGAATTAATGATATATAAAATTTATACAAAGACACAATTGCAAAATGTATTTGACAACTCCCAGGATCTGGTGTTTTTCTTTGTTTGAACAATATTTATGTATATAACAGTATGTACTAGGTTAAATCCGTTTAATTATTCACACAAGTTTACTTACTTATTGACCTCCGTGTCGTATGAGTAATATTAATAATGTATTTTTTTAATAAAATATCGCTTATACGTACCGATGACCTACTGTTTAAATTAAGTAAATTTGTCTAAAGCTAACAGTTTAAATGAATTTAAAAACTTTAATTCTGAAAATAAAAAAATTAATTCATTACCATGAAAAATGAAAACGTATTCAATGTTCGAGGCCATACTCTATATTCTTTATTAGAATTTGTCCTAACATATACTCTATAGAGTTCAGGAATGTGTGATAGATCATAATTTTTATTTTTAATAAGAATTATATCAAATTTATTAATTAATTACTAAATTCGGAATCGATTACTCATAGCCGATTTTAAAAAATCAATTACCTTACATTCTTCAAAAATCGGCAAAATCAGCGAAATTTTAAAATTTTAAAATTTTTTTAAAGTTTTAGGCTGCAACTTTGTTTTGAACAGATTACCATTGAACCTGTTCTAGAACAGCTCTTTCTTTTTTTTACTACCGGTTACATGGTTCTAGAACTGATTCTTGGGAGTCAAAATGTAAGGTTTCACTGTTCCAGAACCAGTTCTACAACTGGTTTAGAACCCGTAGTAAATGTTCTTGTTTAGAATTAAAGAACCTGTTTGCAAATAGGACAAACTTCATATAAAAGAATCGGTTGTGGAATAGAATTAAAACCTATTATAATAGAGTATAACCCAGCAAAATTTTTGTACGTAATGTATATTAACTTTATTTCAATTGTATTCTGTTTAAACACATTTTGCTGGGATAAACTAAATAAAAAATTAAATAAAACAGAAAGCAATTAAGTAAACCCTCCATTTTTGAGATTAATTATTTTTAAGCTAGTTAAAGGAACCTCAATAAAAAGAAATTTTAAAAAAGTTATCGTTTGCAATTTTTTTTTTTTAACGATTTTAGTCGATATATTTTTCCTTATTATGCATTCATAACTTTTAAACGTTTGAGTCGATTTTGATTATTTCAATACCCGAAATTCTTGGGACAATAAGAAAACGTTTGATTAATAGTCAATATCTTGGACCATTTAGTGTGGACTCGCAAATTATTTATTATTATTATTTTATTTTTTTTTTAATTAACTAGCTGAAGTGCCCGGTGTTTCCGGGTAAACTGTAATTTTTTAATGCAGAAAAAATTTTAAGCTAGGAAATAGACGACTCAATTCTGTTTGTTTGCAGTATCAATTAGGATTTTAACGTTAAACTTGAAATTAAAGATTGCATTTGAAATTATGAAATAAGGTTACAAAATTAAAATTATTTTATCTTTAAAGATGTTGAATACAAAATGATGCTTTCAGTAGCAATTCACGACTATAAATCAATGTGCTTTATCAATAAAGATGTCTCATATTGATTAAGTGCATGGTTTCGAAAAAGTTTATCCTTAAAGAAATTTTTTTTTATGGAATTGTTATTGCCAAAAACGGTAAGCAAAATAAAATTAAAAAAAAAAAAATTAAATCATAAAGACATTGCGAAAAAATCAGTAGGTATGTTATACGGGAGAAAAAAAATCTAAAAACGAAATGGTTTTTTCCTAAATGTTTTGATTGTATTTAAAGCTTTCAAATTAAAAAAATAAGTTTATTAAAAATAAAGAAATTTTTGCATTTATAGTAATTAAATGTGCTAAAGTCCCAAAACTTATTTAACAAATTGTGAAAAACAATCTGCTTTAGGCTTGTCCCTATCCGAATTTCATTCCTGCCCAAGGAAA
>CM037854.1:204227328-204316522 GCA_021234595.1 Delia radicum
CCTCATATAGTACCGATAAACTAAAACAAGCCCCTATATGCCATATAAACCCTATTTTCTTTAAAAAACTAAAAAAAAAAAAACACAAAACTCCCGCTTTTAATATATGCAAAAAAAAAATACTAAAGTGTGTAGTACTACACTCAAAAAATAAGTTAGTAATAAAGTTAGTAAAACATCTTGTAAATCAGGTATACTATTTTTCGGCAAATTTTTTGCTAAAATTATGTTTTTTAAACTAAAATTTTAGTTATACTATTCAGCACTTAACTGTTTTGAACTAATGTTTTACTAATATTTTACTACTGTTTTAATAATTTATTTTGCTAAAAAAATTGTGTTGATTAGCACATCCATAGTGTGAACGATAACCGGACTGAAAGATATACTCAGAATGAATTAGATGTCGCGGCATGTCACGATGTAGTAGTGACGAGGAAAATTATAATAAAAAGTACAATTCTAATAATACATAATATAAAGAAAATCAACCATGGAAGATTTTTGTATCTGTTTTTCATACATAAAGCAAAATTATGGATTAAAAAAACTTAAATTTTGCGTCTTCACCGGCTTGTGAAATAATTAAATAAAAGACAAAATAAAATATTTAAATTTAATAAAGATTAAATGTGTATATGTAAACTAAATGTTTATATATATTAATAATCTTGTGCGATCAAATTGCAAACAAATATGCAATAGGTAGACAGACTAAAGCGAAAGACAAAGACATACATCATAGGTAAATTTTTATGTTTCCTTTTTCTTATTGCAAAAAAGGGTTGAATATGTTATATTTTGTTATTTTTTCGTTTCGTTTCTATAATTCTCTGCGGCATTTGCGTGCGTTTAAAATATAGCATCATTTAGACAATAATTGATGTAAGTAGTTCAAAGATAATTTCGTTTATGTTATATATAATTATTTCTATCGTTTTTAGATATAACATTAATTCATATCGTCAATTTGGGAGTATGGCATGGACAAATATTAAGAACTGCGTTTTTAGTTTTTTCGCTATCGTTAAAAAAGGTTTACGCACCAAACGCGTTAAAGTTTTGAATCAAACAAAGTTAAAAAAAAAACTTTTTTGATGCCTCAACGTCTGACCATCACATCTATATAATTAAGGCATGCTGATTTCAATAGTAAAGTCCGTTTTCGAGTCAATGGAATAGTTTTCTTCCAAATTTGCTTTTAATTTCCGCTATTTTTTTGCAGTTTTTTATATAAAAAAAATCTGTTTTCGGTTTTCGGACCACTGTTTCCACGAAAATGATTTTGAACGGCCTCTAAACAAGTCATTAATAAATTTTACGAAAGCCCACGAGTGTTTCCTCAGACATTGGGTACCTACACCATCTACAATTCCAAATCAACAACGCAGTAATATTTGTGCGGAACGGTGGAATAAAAATAGTACAAGATATATATCCGCTTTGTAAAACATCGCGTACTTTGAACCTAAAGTTTATATCTTACAATACCTACTTTTAATCATTTATTGTTATTATTTGTTTACATACTTATAATATACTATATACTTATATATATATACATACGTATAAACCATATATTTAAAAAAAAATGTTATTAAAAAAAATTGAAAAAAAAACTATATTAAAGGCATTTTGGAAATCGCTGTCGGTGCGTAAGGTTTTTTTTTCAAATTGAACTGAAATAGTTTTTTTTTTATCATTAATACAATATTTGCCATTAGAAAACCCCTGGGGAGAATGTTGTCCAAAAAAAGTTATCACCCTAATGCACATTTTATATTTTGTAACGTATTGTAAAGTATTTTAAAAAGATTCACAAAATATTTTTTTTTTTTTTGATTTTCAGCAAATAAATTAACTAAAGTATAATTTTTCTACAAATTTTTTGAGTTTTTTTCAGTCTACTAATATTCAGCAAAAATTTTATTAACTTTTAGCAAGGGTTTTTTAATTTCTAATCTAACTAAGTGTTAGCAAAAACTTTTGCTGAATCTACTAATTTTGTTGTTAAAAAGGACTTTGCTGACATTAGCAATTTTTTTTGCAAGCACCCTCCTGATTAAAATTTTGCTGACTCAGTAAAATTTTTTGCTGACTTTACTAACTTTTTTATTTGAGTGTATGCATATCACATAAAAAAGCAAAAAAAAAGGTATGAATTTATTAAAAACTTTTCTTTTTGTGTGTTCTGCTTGAATAAACCGGATACATCTTCTTTGGTTTATTGTATATTAATTTTTTTATTCTCTAGTGTTTTTTATCATAATCAATTGTTTGGAACAATAAGGCTGCTGATGTGAATGATTTTGCTTTTTTTTTAAATTTATATTATTTTCCACAACATAAAAGAAAAATCTTGACAACAATTTTTTAACTATTGTTTTAAATATATACCCTTTTATTATTATTTATTCCAAGAAATTTATAAGTTTTTAAATATTTATACAAAAAAAAAAAAATCTTCAGAAATTATTGATATACAAAATTTTAATAATTTCTTTGTCTTTATATATTTCTAGATGCTAAAACACGTACAAATATCACCGCTACGCAATCGTTCAGATTCTGTTTCGTTACGTTCAAGTACTTCATGTGCTTCATCGATGTGTGGTAGTCCTGAACCACCCACCGACTTACAAAGAACACCCTCACGAGCTTCTAGTTATTCCAGTTTAAATGAACAATTGCCTCAGGTAGGTGTTAATTATAGAAAATGATATAAAAAAATAAGTGTGGAAAAGATAGCATGAGAAATGTATTTCACGTTCTTTTTTTTTTTGTTTTTAGACTACCATCAAAGTATTTACCAGCTGTTTAAAAATTGATATTGAATATAAAACATTGGGCATACAATGGGATACCACCAGTAAAGAAGTTATAATGCAATTATTAAGAAGGTAAGTTTTGCAAAATGGAACCCAAATTATAGCAAAATACCAGAGCTGTAAATGAATCATTCTTTTTTGATTTCCATTCACTACGAATTTGAATTTTGAATAATTCTTTTCACATAAAAAAAGAATTGATGAAATTTGAATTAATTCAAATGAATTTGACAAAAATAAATTGGAATTCATTTCCAATTCAAATGAGTTTGGCGAAATGAATTGCAATTCATTTCCAATTCATTTGACTTGAATTGATTTTGAATTAATTCAAATAAATTAGAAAAATGAATTGCAATTCATTTTCAATTCATTTGAATTGAATTGATTTTGAATTAATACAAATGAATTAGAAAAATGAATTGCAATTCTTATTAATGACGAAATTCGATCCGTTGTCCGTTGTTGTTGTTACCAAGTTGCTAACATTAAGACCATAATCGGTATGAATGTCGTTTATAATTCGACCAATCGCTTCAAACGAATGTTGTACCAAAAAATCGTTTGCACGTTAGCGAAATTGACTTTTTCTCAAACTCTTCGTTCAGCTAATGACATGTATAACCAAAAAAGCTCCTATGCTTTGTCGACCAAACATCAGCCGTGGTACAAAAGAAACTACCACTTTTTATTACATTCCTTGATTTTAGCTTTAAAGGTAACTCAAAGGCAAAGAAACAATAAAAAACTGCCATAATTTAAAAAAATCGTTACATTAACAATTTTGAATCGATTTTAAAAAACAAGGTGCCACTTTACGAATTATTAAATGTCCTTTAAAATAAAAATAAGAAAAAACTAGGTTTTCAAAGAATGTTTAGGAAAAAAGGCGTTAAAGAGAAAAAATGAAAAAAAAATTAAAAGTTCGAAATATTTTGGATAATATTTTCACATTTGTTTATTAAAAGTATAAACAGATATATGTATATATATTTGTAAAACTGAACTATTCATCTTTCTAAAACCGTTCAAAAATTTTAAATCGGCTTAGAAGTAATTAAGTTAAAAATAGTTTTGTCCGTAAAGTCCTGAAAAAATGTTTTTTTGTCATTAACTTCAGATTTTGAGGGTATATTCACAATTCTGAAAATTGAAAAGTGATTTAATCAACAAGTACTTACAACCTACACTAGGTCATTTTACAAGTTGTTTTTACTGTAGCACCGTGTTATTAATCATATTTATAAAATTTTCTTATATGTGATGAAGAGTTTCATAAAATTCATTTGAATTAATTCAAAATCAATTCAAATGAATTGCAATTCATTTTTTTAATTCATTTGAATTAATTCAAAATCAATTCAAGTCAAATGAATTGGAAATGAATTGCAATTCATTTCGCCAAACTCATTTGAATTGAAAATTAATTGCAATTCATTTTTGAGTTTGAATTTTAACGTCTTTTTCAGACAATTGCAATTAATACTATAATTAATATGCAATTTTATTTAATTTAATTGTGAAAGGCGTGGAAGGTCATTTTGCCAAATACATTTGATTTAAAATGAATTGCAATTCATTCCAGCCAAATGCATATGAATCGATTCAAATTCAATTCGTTTTTTTTGGCGGAAAAGAATTCATTTAAAATTTTACTAATTCAGTGCATGATGAATGAATTGCGAATTAATTCAAAAATGAATGATTCATTTACAGCTCTGCAAAATACTTAAATTTTCGAAATATTAAAAATATTGCGGAATTTTAATTAATATAAATAAACTAACTACTTTGAGAATATCCGCACAAATTATTTAAAATTTTATAGATTTCGTTAAATTTTTTTTAATTTTTTTTTGTCGATTTTCCTAAATTCACAACAATTTTAAAACATATCCTCATGTCAAAACTTAAGCTTTTATTGCGCACATTAGTTTAACTCATTTTTTAAAAAGTGTTCCATTTTGACACAATACATATTTTTTACTGGATAAACATAATTAAGTGGTTTAAATATCCTTAAATAACTCAACCTATTGGGTACAAGTGCGATTAATAAAATGTGTAAAATGTGTACCCAGAGTTGCCAAATAATTAGTAAAAAAAAATTAATTTTTGACCTTTTTTGATGGAACTTTGCTCAAAAATTATTTAAAAATATAAAAAAGCTAATATTTTATATCTTGATGCAAAAATATGAAAATGTTATAAATAAGTTCATCCATTATATATTATTTTTGAAAATCTGACCGATCGAACGATGAATTTATCAAGTATAGAAAGTCTAAGATATTCCAAATTGTATCCCGTTTTCACATAAATAATGGAGATAAATAAATAATAAAAATGTATTTTTTATTAAAATACTACTAAAATTATATAATCAGGGTTGCCATATGGCAATCTCAGAAATGGTCCAAAACCACGATCTTTTTCCAAAAAGTTTAAAAAAAAAATAGTTTTTCATATATTTTTGAATAAATATTTGTTCACAAAATTGTATAAAATTTAAATTTTTAAAATATCTTAAAACGTCTAGGATTTATATGCTGTCAAAATTTTAACTTTGATTGCTAATATTTCCACCAGAGGGCGCTTTAAGGCAAACAAAATTACAAAAATTTCTTTAAGAAAGCAAAGTTCTATATATCTGTAAAAATTTGGTTGAAAAATGGCCAGCGGATCTATAACGTGTCAAGAATGAGGTAATTTCGACTTGAAATTCTTCGACATACATTTCTTATCCATGTCATACACTGTTAAAAATAAACCCGTAAAAATAACAAAAAAAGCTACAAAAAATTAGTTAAACATGTTCTTGCAGAAAAAACTGCTAAAATTAACAAATTTTTAGTAACTTTTTAGAGTGAATTCATAGTTTCACAACAATTACTAAATATTCCGCGAACATTCGCATAATTTTCATTTGCTTATTTTGAGAATATTTGCACAAACAATTTGAAATTAAATAGATTTTCTTTAAAATTAATGAAAAATTATGGAACTTACTAAATTTCTCAGTTTTACAGCAAAAGCAAAATAAACGATTAAAAACAGCTAATTTTACGGAAATTTAAAGAAATATGGCAGACATCCGCATAATATTTTGCCAATATCAAATTTCCATTGATTTTTTTTTTTATGTTAAAAATGCATATTTTAATGAATTTCGTTGCATATTTTCAATTTAATTTTATATTTTTGTAAAAACTGAAATTAAGACTTAATTCAAATAAACAAAGGAAAGCATGTGTAGCCGTTAACATATTATGTTCCTAGTTGTCATTTATTAGACATTTATATTAAATTTATTTTTAAAAATCCACAAGTTTTAGGTGCATATTTTTTTAGTACATGTTTTGGAATTTTAATGCATATTTTTAGGCGCATATTTTAGCGCATATTATTTGGGTTTTTACTGCATATTTTAAGCGCATATTTTCGATTTTTTAGTTCATGAAAGTAACATTTTTTTTTCTTCTAATATTTCAGACTAAAAATGCGCCATCGTGATCCACGACTTTTCTATTTATCAATGGAAGTCTCGGTACGACGAGCAGGTGTAAAAACTATATTGGTCTTAGATGAAGATACTAGGCCAGCCATATTACAAGCCTGTCATCCTAAAGGTGAATCCAGATTTTGTTTACAACTCAAGCCGGGAGGTCTAATCAGAGTGCATACATCGGCATTGCAACCTTCCTCACAATATAAATCACTGGTCATTTCTGAAGAAACCACCTCAGATGAATTATTACAATTATTGTTGTCATGTTACAATTCCATGGAACCGGTATAGAGCAATTTTCCATATATGAGGTAACAAACATAATTTAATAGTCACCTAATAATCAATATACTAATAATTCTGATTTAATTTCATAGGTTTGTCCTGGTCAAGAATATCAACGTAAATTACATCCTGACGATATACCACTCCGCGCCCAAGCTGAACGCGCTAAACGAGGAGAAACTTGTCACTTTTTAGTGAGACGTAATCCCAACTATGCTAGACGTCGTCAAATATTAACTGTCTTAGATGAAGTTGTAAAAACTTATACTTCATCTTCTTCATCAACTTCAACCACCAATAAGTCCTATGATGCCGATAGTAGTATGTGTTCTTTAGATGATAGTTCCAGTTTAATGGATGTTTCTATGGATTCTCTGTCAGACGATTTACAATGTTTAATGACCAGCGATGAAGATGATGAATGTGCCTCCTCGACTTCAGGTTCTTCTGACACTTCCTCCGAAGGTCGTTTGCAGTATCCGCAGAACACCCTCTACCCTAACCATTGTCAAACAGCAGGTGGATTTTTGTTCTCACTGCCAAAATAACTATAAATCATGTGATTTTTGTCATAAAAATCCAAACATGAATATGTTGCTGAGATCTAATTCAAATGCTTCAAAAGTTGTACAGACCCTACCCACCTATAGTCCTGTTTATAATATCCGCGAAATTAGAACAGCTTCACATTCTTTTTCTTCTTTGGGTAATGATAAAAAATTACTTGATATTGAATTAAATGGTAGATTCGATCCTTCTGCATGTCGTTTAAGGCCCCCAAAGTGTTTATATGGGTCGTTCTGTACCACGCATGATAATGGATGCAACAAATGCTAATGAATTAACATCTGTGGCGGATTTAAAGACTCACGATATGAATGGTAATCATAACAGGAATTTAAATTCAGCAACTATTGCAAGCAAAGAAGCTGTTAATAATAATCCTGCCAAGGGTTTGGGACATTTCGTTTACATATAAAATGGAAAAGAGATATAAAAGAAAAATTTAAATTTTTTGTAAATTTGAATTTAGTTTTTTTTTTAGTAGCAAAGATATCTGCTGATTGGAGAATTTTAAAGAAATTGAAAGACTTTTATATAAAATTATGCGGATGTTGAATTTTAAACGATTTTTTTAATGAAAAATGAAAATATATGACAGTTATCGTTTCACCAATATGCATAAAGCTACATTTTCAAAATATCCGTGTAATTTAATTTAAAATTACCAAATGTTGGATGATAGAGAAAAATACTACAAAATGGACCATTTTTTAATATTCTTGAAAACTGAGCCAGTTCATGTTGTAGGTCTGATTGGGCAGATCACATTAAAATTTTCTGAAATTTTAGTACACCCTCAAAAACTGAAATTATTGTAAAAAAATCGTTTCTCAGGCTAAGAAATCGTAATTTAGTTACTTTTCAAAAGTGTTTTTGAGTTTTATACAGTTTGAGAAAGAAAAATAGTTCAGCTTTTAGAACTTACACTTATTAAAAATTTAGCTCAAAAGTCTGTTAAAAGGTCTGTTTAATTCAGTTGAACTAAGTTTTTCTGCTGCTTTTGTTTAAATCAGTTATTTAGCTCAAGTTACTAGTTATCTTGTTTCACTACAAGAACAAATTTCATTCGTATTTGAACTAATTTTTCCACCTAATATTTAGTAATTCGTGTTTCTCAAATTTACAAATTTTCCCGTTAATTTAAACCACAATTGTTTTCAAAAAGTTATTTGTTTGTGTCTCCGCTATCAATCTCACTTTTAGATGGCGTTATTTTCTCATAATTGTTGTATATAATCATAATATAGGCTCTCGGAAACTAAGCGAGATAGAGCAAAATGGACCAAAAATCGTTCCTCTATACACTTATATTCCCGATAATATAATTAGCAGAACACGATGCTTAGCAACATTTAAAATTCTGCTGGAGCAAATCAAGATAATTTTTTTGTTGTCGTAGCGGAATTGTTGTAGGAACTGGGAAGCCGCCCTCCCCCAAAATGATATTTTTCAATACAAAAATGTAAAAAAGATTAAAAAATTAATTAAAAATACTCAAAGACACTCCCCCCCCCCACTCCAAATCCCACCACCCAAAAGCGTTTTCCTATATCAGAGCCTGATTGTGTTGATATCAGGAAACTAGGTTATGGGTAGGAAAAAATAGGGAATAGTGTCTATGGATATTTTACTTGAATTTCTCTAAATTGCAAGTATCTGGAAAGATGTTTGCGTGGAGTTATTTCAACATACTTTCGGTAATGCGTTGTGCGATCCACTGGACTATTGACTACGCATGGATGTGATCTACTGGATAAACGTCTATTAGGAACAAAAACAGGGGCTCTTGTAATAGTTCACTTATCTCAGTAGAACACTTCCCATGGTAGTATCGATAGAACAATGATACACAACCCACATTTCGACGAATTAATAAAGTTGGTTACCCAACTGTCATTAATGAGCGCAAACGCCCTCCTTTGCACACGGTCCAGAAGCTCCGAAATATACTTTGAAGCCCCTGCCCATATATGGGTGTTGTATTCCTTCTGCCCATATATAGGAGTTGCATTCCTTCGGATATAGGTGGTATAAATAGTAAGGAGATCAGATGGAGTGAAGTAATTCTTGCCCCAACTACGAAAGCCAAGACACTTGAATGCTTCTTTCGACACTTCGATA
The DNA here is from genome assembly GCA_021234595.1 of Delia radicum. Taxonomy (NCBI): domain Eukaryota; kingdom Metazoa; phylum Arthropoda; class Insecta; order Diptera; family Anthomyiidae; genus Delia; species Delia radicum. The sequence goes on from CM037854.1 coordinate 204,236,635, forward strand.
ACGTGATTTGTCGAGCGGACATTACATTACCCACTTTCCTATGGGTGAACCAACAACATTGGGTCTTGCGTGCATTAAATTCGAACGTTTTGGAAAGTTGGCATTTAAAGTGTTAAAACTACATTTTTGACTATTTTTAGGCACTTAACCATTTGCAACTCAATTGTTTTTTAAACCGATTTTGTAATTTGGTGTGGTTTTGTAAAGGAAAATATCAAGGTTGGCCACCGTTTCAGTTTTAAAATAAAGGTATTGCTTTATCATGACGAAACCAAACTCGGTATGAACGTTTTAAAACAAGGATACCATAAAGTGTATCCACCTTTAAATTTTAAAGTTTTTAGTCTGCTATTTCTTCGATTCGATTTCGAAATATATGCACAATACCATTGTATAACCGTTTAAACACCGAAACAAGAATTTATAACGGTGTTGGGCGGTGTTGAGTTCGAACCGAAAAATTAAATAAATTTAAATAAACAAAATAAATAAAACATATTTTTCGAAAGAAACAACGTGGAACTTGAGAAGAAACGAAGGAACAATTTTAATTTCCGTATCTGAAAATACGCTTTAGTGTGCTTACTTATAAACCAAATACGAGGCGCATTATGAATACCCCTATTTAAAAAGCGTCAATACAGATCGGTATTAGTCTTTTACATCACATTTAAATGTGTAAAATATAATAAAATGTAAAAATAAATAATGCTTCTAATTGGTTGTAATATTGGTAAAAACAATATTGGCAAAGCACATGCTTTGCAAACAAAATAGTGTTTTTCTAGTAGAATATTAGTTGTACCTTTTTTTTAATTTTTAATACGATGGGTTTTACAAAATTACCAGTGGTACTATTTTTTTTTTTTTTTGCTAAATATTAGTAGAATTTTTTTTGCTAAATATTAGTAAAATAAGAACAGCAAATCTAAAACTGATGAAATTTTGAACATTTAAGTTATATTCGAATTGAATTTTAGTTAATTGAAAATACGATTTACTCCGCTTAAAGCAACATGCGGATGTTAAGCAGATATTTGAAAAACATTTGTAACATAATATTTTTTTAAGTTTTTGGAAAAAATATTAATAAAATTTTGGATGCGGATATTTAGAGAGTGTTGCTTGAAATCTATTGAACTTAGTTTTAACAGAACATTTGTATGCAATTTTTGCCTGACAATTAATAGCTGATTATGAAAATTGATAAAACATGAGGAAATTGCTTAATAATTGGCAAAAAAATAAATTAGTTATCTTGCGAATGTTAAAGTTTTTCTCTTAAAAGAGTTTTTAATTTTCAATATGTCACGATAAATGTAAACGACTTCTGTGATTTTCAAGAAGAATAATACAGTTTTTTGAATGCGGATATTCGAAAATTATAGCTTAATATTTATTGAACTGAGTTTTAACAATTTTTGTTTGTACTAACTATTTGTGCTTAGCAACAAATAGTTAATAAAAAAAAAATAATAAAACATGCGGATATTATGCGGATATTTAAAAATATTGTTAATTTCCAAGGTTTATTTAATTTTTTTATATGTGGATGCTAGGAGAATACTTTTGATTTTGAATGGGGATATTTTGCGGAAAATTTTTTAAATAAATTATTTAATATCTAAACAAAGTTTTTAAAAATAAATTTAATTTTATTTATTATAAGAACACTTTGAAGACTAAATCAAGCAGGCAGATGTAAGGCACATGTTTACAATTACTATAAAAAAATTTTTAAAGATTAAGTTGATTAAGTTGCGGCTAAAATGTTTTAAGTTACATTCGCAAAACTCAAGTTTTGAAATTTGTTAATATTTTAACACATTCGCATAATATCCGCTCACTTTATGTATTAATTTTTGAAAGTTTCCAGATTATTAAAATATATAATAGAGCAATTCCATATGAAAGCGATAACCTTTTGGACGACCCCTCTCCGATTTTAAAATAAATAGTCTCAATCGATTGCCCAGCAAAAAATAATGTACCTACATATTTTTTTTTTTTTTATAGTGACTGGTTTAGTGGTGGTGTGCACCACTGTCATGTGACAAAATTGAAGAATTCTTCATAAGGGACCTCATTGAAAGTTGTTTTAAAAAAAAAAAAAACTACTAAAGCGATCGCAACGAGTGATAGCTCGTTGGAAAGGTACTGAATCAGGCTTCAATTGAAAAATAAAATTTTCCTAATTTTTCTTGTTAAATAATTAAAAATAATTCAATTATAAAAAATATAAAAACAATGAGAACAAGGTGGTCTCTTAAATGCTCTTCTCCTGTCCAAACAAGGAGTCGGGCCCATTTTTTTATTGCTGATTCTTAAAGAAAAAATTATTTTGAATCCAAAAAAAAATAAAATTAGCCGGAAAATTTAGGAGCTTCTGTGGAAAATCGGAAAATTTAATTTTCATGGGAAAATTTAATTTTCATGGGAAAAAAGGTAAATTTCTGAGAAAAATTAGGAAAATTTTATTTTTCACTTAAAGCCTGATTCAATACCTTTCCAACGAGCTATCACTCGTTGCGGTCGCTTTAGTAGTTTTTTAAAACAACTTTCAATGAGGTCCCTTATGAAGAATTCTTCAATTTTGTCACATGACAGTGGTGCACACCACCACTAAACCAGTCACTATAAAAAAAAAAAATATGTAGGTACATTATTTTTTGCTGGTCAATCGATTGAGGCTATTTATTTTAAAATCGGAGAGGTGTCGTCCAAAAATTTGCCAATTTTGATCGTTTTCATATGGAATTGCTCAATATATAAATATATAATATATAAAATATAATTAGTTTATTCCTTCATATTAATGTATTAAATATCCGCATTAAAAATGTTTTAAAACAAATGTAGGGCTTATTGTAAAAACTTGATAAGACACATTTCATTTATAATTAGTTTTTCGCATTTAAAAGGTTAAAAAATGCAACCATTATGACTTTTGCAGGACGTTTATACTCTAGGTACTTGCAATAAGGGTTTCAGCAAGATATCTATCAAATATTAATCAATGGATGCCTAGAAAACAGCTGAAATCCATTAAACAGTAAATGTGGCTTATCAAGTTTTTGCAATGAGCCCTTCAAATGTATTTTCCTAATATCATCGCTTCTAAAAACTCAAAAAATCATTTAAGTTCGACAATATTTTTAATTATCCGTATACTATCCGTATATTTTATTATATTTTCAATCAACTAATTAAAGCTATTTGCTATTTATAAAAAAAAAATATATATAAATAAATTGAAATAATAAATTTTAATATTATTCAGGCTAAGGAACTAAAAGTTGGCTAAAATAAATTTAAAAAAAATTGTGGGTATTTAGCGAAAGTTTTAAAAAACAGTCATATGTTTAAATTCTTGCTGAATCTTTGAAGTGAAAATAAAGCAGATAGTTTTTAAGCAAAAATCGAACAATATTTTAGTAATTACGTACTATATATAATTTAAAAGGCAACCAAATAATATATAAAATTAATTTTATTACCAAAATATAATAAAACCAAGTGGCCTTGTTATTGCAATTAACTTTAGTTCATACTGTTCAAACTGTACATATGATTTCATTTAATTAGATTTTTAAAGTTATTTTTAAAATTATCTTTTTAAAATTTACTTTTTTGTAAATTTTTTTTAATTGTTTTAACATTTTTGTACATTATTAACTTTAATTGTTAAACTATTCTTTATTTTACTATGTATATCTACCTAGTTTATAGTTTGAAATCCAAAACCAAAGAAAAACTTTAACACAAATTAGTTTTGTAGTTTTCCTTGTAAAAAAAAAGAAATTTTAATAAAAAATTTTATATGTTTTATAAAAATTATAAAAAAAACCTTAAAAATTGCCCTTAGTTCTTTTTTTTTATTTTCTAAAAAAAGTAATTTATTTTAATCATATTTAAAATATCTTATTTTATAAAAAAACATTAACACAATATAAAAACAATTTGTAAATTTTTCTTATCGAGCAAAAAATACAAGCATTTATTTAAAAAAAATTTTTAATTTTTATATGAAAAACGTTTTGAAACCATTTTTACTTAAATACACAAAGATACAGACAGGCAAAGTGTTATTTTATGGTAAAAATATTTATAATGTGTTTTTATATAAAACCCCTATCATTTTTTTTTTGCACAACCAAAATTATCATAATAAATTTAAGTTAACAAAAAAAAAAAAAAAAAAAAAATACATATGTAAAATTGCTCTAAATGGTTAATAGGGCATTTAGACTGCAACAAAATCGATAACGTTAAAATTCAACTTTAATGGTACAAATGAAATAAAAAGTCACTCACAATCGTTTGTTGTTAGATTAAAAATTAAAACAATAGTGTTGCCATTCAGTTATTATAATACCTTGAAGAGTTGTGGTTGTTAGATTTGTTTTTTTTTTTGTAAAAAAAAAAATCGAATAAATGAAAATATTTAATGTTTTCATAATCACATTTTAAAAATCGGTCTCTGAATAACAACGTTTAATCTATCCTTTGTTGCCAGACTATAAATTTTAAAAATTGTGTTGCCATCTATTCACTGCAACATCAAAAAGAAATGTAAAAATCAGTGCGCCCCGGTAAGCTAGTTGCTGGCTTATCAGTGCGGGGGTCGTGGGTTCGATTCCTACCAGATTCACAGATCTGTTTTCGTTTTAGCCATAGTAGCTAGGGCTCGGTTAGACTTATAGTATATAATTTGTAATTATATGATTATTAATTAATAAAATAAAAATAAATAAAAAAAAATGTAAAAATCACACGGCAATTATTTAATTTTTGTAAAAAAAATTCGAAATATTTCTTGGCTGAAAATGATAAATCGTGGACCCAAAAAATGTCTTTTTCGCATTAATTTCTTTCGATTTTCACAAAGTTTGGTATACGTATTCTATTGGACCTTACAAAGCTTTTAATTTCTAGTTTTTGCCAAATTCCGTAAAATACATGGTGTTCAAGACATCATATCTCTTTGAACGTTATGAACTTAGTGGCACGTTATAACCTTCTCGAAACGGTTTTGAGGATAAAAAAATTAAGATTTCCACGGAATATATTTCGAACCCATTCAGAAATTTTTATACACAGAAAAGCCCAAAAACGGGTTTCAATTAAAAAATTTATTGAATCAATTAATATTTTAATTGATTTTGCACCTATCACGACAATGATACTATCAATTAAACCTTTTATTAAAATTAAGAAGGAAAAAAAAGTTATAAATAACTTCTAACAAAAAAAAAAAAATATGACACTCACAAAAAAAGTGTGTGATCTATACGTTGGCATGTGTGTTTTTTGCAATGCTGAGTCTGTTTGCGTGTGTGCTTGTTTCGTTTGTTAACTTCAAATGTATTTGGTATTTTATACTGAAAATTTTCTATTTATGCATACAGTGTATAAAAAAATAATATGATAATTGCGTCTAAAATAAAATATGTATTTATATATTTAAAAGTCAATTAAAATATTAATTGATTCAATTAAATATTTGTCTAGAAACAAATTAAGTTAAAATCAAATCTTTATTTAGATATTTTAGGTTGATAATTTTTTCTGTGTGTGATGTATTTATAACATGTCAATTGAACTCTGAACGAAAAATAAAAAAAATCGCATTTTGATTAATTGAATTAATTTTTATAAATTTTTCATCAAATCCGTTTCGACAAGGTTACATAACAGGCTTTATTCCCTGCAGGAAACGAAGGGTCGATTGATCCAAAGTGACAAATCTGTGATATATGATTTGGGGGCACGTCTCGAAACTGGTGAAACCAAAATTGTGGTGCACTAAAAAGTGTTAATTTTGGTGAAATGACCCATCACGTGGATATAGCTATGGTGACAAAACGTTCACTGGTTGCTACCAGATATATCATGTAACTGGAGAAAAAGTAAAATAACATCAAAGTGTACTGAAGCAACTAGGGCCGTCGCAGTTGAAGTTATTACTTGTCATTGAACTGGTTCAAAACCGTTAGCAGTGGATGAAACCATGACAATTAGTGCCAAAGGATTCAGTCCCTTGACTGCTACACATCAGACATAACACTGAAGGAATTTTATCTGTACCGACTATATGACAGTAGAAATGAAGACATAACACTCCACTGATTTAAAAGAACTGAACACGGAACTGTGACCAGGGCTGCCAGATATGGCAATTTCTCGCCAAACGTCGCGATCTTAAACTTAGTTTTTTGTTGGGTATAGACAAAATAAGTTAATTATAAAATTGATTTTTGTTGAGCCTTTTTTAAGGTTTTTTTGAACAGGGGGTAAGACACACTGTTTGGAAAAGTGCAGTGATTGGTTCCGGGAGGGCTATTTAGCAACTCGTGCATAATATGACATACGCTGAATAAAATCTGACAGGTTACTTGCTAATTACTTTTCGCATGCCCGGCGACATGTACCCCTTAGACCAGTGCAGTGGTACGTCTCAAAACTATTTCAGACAAACTGCCCCTGTTACAGAACACATTGCGCTTAATATGTGACTAGTTTTCCTTCAAAATTGTTCTCCAGTTCTAAGATACGTACACCTACACCAGTCTCGTTATATTTTTTTTCCCACTGATTGTGTTGCATATCACATAAATCCTAAAATGGTCATACTTTGAATCTACCTACTTCTAACTTGTCCCGTAGTAAATTCATTTCAGTCTGTATGGTGATAGGTTACCTTGGTCAAGTTATTCGATACATCACACAGTGCTCCAAAGGTAGCAAATTGTCACCTCCTATGACAAGCCCATGTTAAAAGTACCGGTCACTTTCATATAACAGAACCGAAACTAGGACAGGTTCATACACACAAAGGTCTAGTCACATGACTATATCAGTGACTGGTCCATTTCCCGCAGGGTTATTACACTAAGTTCATAACAATTGGATGATGCGTTCAAGAGATATGATGTTTTCAACACCATATATGTTGCTGAAAAGTCCCAAATTTAACTGCGATAAAACGCGAACTACAACGAATTTAGGAAAAACTTGAATTTAAAATATCAATAAGGTCCAGGAGAATGCTTACTCAAAATTTTGTGTTAATTGAAAGACATGAATCAGATTAGTGTGTCGTTTTCCAGAATCAATTTTGAATTACAGTCTAAATGCCTTATTTAATAAGGATCTTAGCATATGTTTCTTAAAAGATTATTTAATAAAATTGAAAAAAAGTGTAGCATTAAAAAAATTCTTATAAAATTTTAGTATTATATGGCTATTAGTATGTGTTTGTATTGTCTATGTCTATTATGTGTGTTTCCTATGATCAATATTAAAAAATTCTTTTTATAGAACATATTGCAAAATAATTGTGTTTTTTTGAAACCGTATTTTGTTACAACAAATAGATAATAGAAAAATTTTAAATTATTTTAAAGTACGCACAAAATCTTTTTATCTTCTTTAACTTTGCAGGGTTGCCATAAAATGTAATTTCGTAGCATATAACTGGTTTCAACTACGATTCAGCATTAAAACGTAAACTGGTGCTGTGAGTTTACAGAAGACGAATAAAACTTTTGAATGCGGTTGATGAAACTCCGATATTCTTCAGCTTGGCAGCAAAAGGCGCTAATTAGAGATTTCCATCGGGTTCTGTCGGGAGTTATTCTTTCAGCATCGGTTAATGTAAATTGTGCTGATGGTACACAGAAAAAAATGAAAACCTATTTCAATCACGGAAATAACTTTAATTGCTGAAATTCCTCCCACAACGAAACTTGCTTATTTAATAAGAAATTGAAAGCTCTTTATTTTCAATTTATAACGAGCTTTCAACCTCCGTATATTTACAAAAATAAAGCAAATCAAACATATTAGCTAGGTTGATACTAGTATTTCGATCTGGCTAAAGATCTCATCAGAACCCGAAGTTTTAGAAAAGCTAGAGCCTATATAATAGGCAGAACTTTAACAAAAACCCTATTAATAATCAATTTTGCTCCATTCTTGTCTTCTTAGTAATCAACCACGTGGTTAGGTCTTTTCCTAACAAGCATCATGACGTTACTAAACTTTGAAGACCAAAAATGTTCTATTTATATAAAAAATTTTTTTGTGTGTACTCTGGCTCAAGTAATATTTTTTACAGTTATATTAGTTTTTTGTTTTTATATACATCGAGATTATTTTTATGTTATTTTCAATTTGTAACGAGCTTTCAACCTCCGTATATTTACAAAAATAAAGCAAATCAAACATATTAGCTAGGTTGATACTAGTATTTCGATCTGGCTAAAGATCTCATCAGAACCCGAAGTTTTAGAAAAGCTAGAGCCTATATAATAGGCAGAACTTTAACAAAAAACCTATTAATAATCAATTTTGCTCCATTCTTGTCTTCTTAGTAATCAACCACGTGGTTAGGTCTTTTCCTAACAACCATCATGACGTTACTAAACTTTGAAGACCAAAAATGTTCTATTTATATAAAAATTTTTTTTGTGTGTACTCTGGCTCAAGTAATATTTTTTACAGTTATATTAGTTTTTTGTTTTTATATACATCGAGATTATTTTTATGTTATTTTCAATTTATAACGAGCTTTCAACCTCCGTATATTTAATTGAATAATTTTTCAATTAAATAATAACTCATTTGATTAAAAAGTTATCAATATTGTAAACCTTCCCAAAAAAAAAAAAAAAAAATTGTTGTTGAAATACCAAATTGCACTTGATCAACAAGAGGGTATTAACTCAAAATTTTAAAATTTTCAGTAGAGTCAAAAAACTGTTTATGGCCACATTTTAACAGAATTTAAAAATTCAAACATATCATAATAGGCAAATTCCATTTGAAAAAATATATACATTGTTTTTGTTTTAAATTTTACCACTCATTGCAAAAAAAAAAATCAATTTTTTTAGTTAATACCATTTTTTTGAATTTTTATCGATTTTTTTTTTGGTATTATTTTGAATATTTTATCAACAAAACAGTATCAACTCAAAATACAACCAAATATAAATTAAACAGTTTGATTATTTTTCACATAAATAAAGGCTCAAATCAAACTAATACCTTTTTTATGAAAATATACGATTCATTTCTATTTGAACTTTTGTATTAACTCGAAATAATACCTTTTTGTTGAAATAAAGGTAATCACTACATTATGATGAAAATGGTCTCAAAAGTGGTTTTCGAGATGAAGGAGTAATCGGAATACGTGGAAATTTTTACAATAGATAGAAATTGATGTTGTTAGCTGATTTCTTGAAAAAAGTGATATTTTAAAAATTTTGAGGTAATACCCTCTTGTTGATCAAGTGCGAAATGTGTTGTTGCCATACCAAATGCTTTTTTTTATAAACGAGTTGTTGCCATACCAAATATTTTTATAGCTTGAATTTGATAACATTGAATTTAAGGTACTTCTCGTATTAGTGGATTTACAAATTTTTTTTTTTCGATTTTTTTTTTTTCATAAGTGAATATGTATTTAAAATTTCAGGTTAAAGTTAAAATAGAATAAAAGTTATACCGAAATTTATTTAAAAAAACTTTAAACGCGTTTTTCTCGAAATGACATTTTTCATATTTCCACAAACTCTAGCTCAAAAACTTGTCAAACGATTTTAATAAAACATGGCTCATTGTGTTTATTTGCTGGTGATTCTTTTTTTTCCGTTTAGAGATTTAAAAACGCGGAAAAATGAGTCTATTGATAAATTTTTTCAAATACGCGCCATTTTTCGAAAAAACGATTTACTTTCGGTTTTGGTGGGGGATGCTAAACTAAATATGTCTGTATTAAAATGTCATTTAATTTTTAGTTTTTTGTTTCAGATGGCGAGGCTCTATCATTTGCGCAGATTTGGGATCTTTTTTTTACGTCGACTTCAATGCCCTCTATGGAAACAAAATTTAATTAAAAAATAAAATTTTGTTTTTATAAAATATAGATCATAAGTTATCATATATAATAAAATTTAGCTCCAAAAATAAATTTTTCACCTAAAAAAAAATATTTAAAAAGCGTATTTTTTTAACTTCACTCGCTAATAGTACCTTAAACCAGTATGAGTATCCATTTAGTTAGCAGATTTATTTATTCTTATGTGAACAAATTCACACTGAAATTCGTTTTTTTCTTTCTGTTGAAGCGTAGGGACTATGGGAATTTTTTTTTTGATATTTTTTGTAGAAACTGGATCTTTTGTTAAAATCAGAGTGTGTTTTTTTTTGTATTTTCTTTTGCTTTAAAACATTTTTAAATTTTTATTAAAGGAAATTAAACTTTAAAAATTACATTATCAATTTATGATAATTTTTTAGAATAAATAAATATTTGGATTTAAACAACTGAAACTAAATTATTTAACTTAATAAAGTAATAAACCTAATAAGAATTACTATCTAATCTCATTGAAATTAATTTAAAATAGTTATTACTAGTACATAAACATTTATAAAAAAACAACTCCATAAATATTACAAAAAACAATAGCAGTGTGTTGATGTTTGCTTTTGAGCAATAACATAAAAAATGTGTCAAGCAAGTTCCAAAATTTAAGCAAATTATTAATTGATTGAATTAATTTTTAATTGAAAAAAGTAGGGAAATATCTTTATCTGTGTAGTTGTTTTAGCGTCGATGTTTAAGGTGTAGATGTTTTTGGGCGTTTACATCGACGGGTGGCGTATGGATTATACGTTACAGCTGCCTTGGCAATTGTATTATCAGCTCTAAGCGTGGGACCAAACCCCTCGAATTTTTGCCCTATAATGTCCTGGGAAATTGGTGTCTGGTTTGTCAAGTGAAGAAGTTCGTAGCTGCTAATCGTGTTTGGCAAAAATCATCGTATGATACGGCGTACACATCGGTTAGCAAACGTTTAGAGTCTCTTAGTTGTTCTTTTAATCTAGACCCCAGGTTTCGCATCTATACACTCAAAAAAAAAAGTTTGTAAAGTCAGCAAAAAATTTTGCTGAGTCAGCAATTGCTAATGAGTCAGCAATTGCTAATGTCAGCAAAATCTTTTGCTGAAAATGAGCGAGCTGTTTTTTAGCAACAAAATTAGTAGATTCAGCAAAAGTTTTGCTAACACTTAGTGGATTTTCTAAAAATTAATAAATTTTTTGCTGAATTTTAGTAGACTGAAAAAAAACGCAAAAAATTTGTAGAAAAATTGTAATTTAGTTAGATTCTTTTAAAAATAATTTACAATAATTGCGAAATATAAAAATTTTCCTTTTCCCACATAGACGACATGTATTAATTTAATATCTAAAAATATATAGAAATAAATATATAAAACATAACAAAAATTTTCCTTCAACTACTTACATCAATGGTTGTCTAAATGATGCTATCTTTTGCCGAAGATAATTATTGAAACTACACGAAAAAATAAACAAACGAAACGAAAAAAACAACCCTTTTTTTGCAATAAGAAAAAGGAACCATTAAAATCTACCTAAGATGTGTGTCTTTGTCTTTCGCTTTACTCTGTCTACATGTCTGTATATGTTTGTTTGTCATTTGACCACACTAGATTATTAATCTATAAACATTTAGTTTAGAAATACACATTAAATTTAAATATTTTATTTTGTGTTTTATTTAATTAATAGACAATTATTTTCACAAGCCGGTGACAACGCAAAATTTAAGTTGTTTTTATCCTCAATTTTGTTTAATGTATGAAAAACAGATACAAAAATCTTGCATGGTTGATTTTTTTATATGTCTTATTAGAGTTGTACTTTTTAGTATAATTTTCCTCTTCTCTACTACATCTTGACATACCGCGACATCTACTTCATTCTGCGTATATCTTTCAATCTCGTTATCGTCGACACTATTAATGTGCTTATCAGCACATTTTTTTTTAGCAAAATTAATTAGTAAAACATTAGTATAATATTAGTAACGCATAAGTATAAAACAGTTAAGTGCTGAATAAGTATAACAAAAATTTTAGCTGAAAACACGATTTTAACAAAAAATTTGCTAAAAAAAAGTATATCTGATTTTCAAGACGTTTTACTAACTTTTCTACTAACTAATTTTTTTGAGTGTAGAGGAGGTTGAGCTTAATGCAGTTATTGAAGATTCTTAGCTTCAGGGCAAGAGACAGGTCATTTGATATCCACCCCTTGACGAGTACATAGCTTTACGGGTTTTGTCTATGCGATTTGAGACATCTTCGTCTGCACCACAGTTTCTTGAAATTGTACAGCCCAGGTAGCTAAAATATTAAACATATTCTATAACGACATAATTTAAGTGTAGTTTGCTGGCGTTGGGTGCATAGTCCAGGTGATTTATTTATGTAAATAGAGTCCACTGCAACCCGTCACTTCATTCAGTACAAAACAATAAACATTAAATGGATGAGGACGCCCCCTTTGGCGGACTCCAAGGTTGATTTGAAAGGCTTCTGAAATTTGCCATTTAAGCAAGACTCTATTTTCTGCATTGCAGACATTTCCATATGTGAATCCTTACTATAGTATCGAATGCTTTTTCGAAATCGACAAATATTTAGTACACTCAGGGAACTTCTGCTTTAAAAATATGAAGTTGTTTGTGTTGTAATACAGTTTCTTTATTTTTTAAGGTAAATGTCAGTCATTTGTAGAACAAATTTGATTTTGTACTAACCTTGTAGTTCATTTAAAAAAAAACAAACCACATGAAATGACTGTTTTATGATTTTCCAAGGAAGTGTTTATGATGACGCGTAGCTCTGAAGGAATTAATGATATATAAAATTTATACAAAGACACAATTGCAAAATGTATTTGACAACTGCCAGGTCTGGTTTTTTCTTTGTTTGACAATATGTATTTATGTATATAACAGTATGTACTAGCGTTAAAATCCGTTTAATTATTCACACAAGTTTACTTACTTATTGACCTCCGTGTCGTATGAGTAATATTAATAATGTATTTTTTAATAAATATCGCTTATACGTACCGATGACCTACTGTGTTAAATTGTGTAAATTTGTCTAAAGCTAACAGTTTTAAATGAATTTAAAAACTTTAATTCTGAAAATTAAAAAAATTAATTCATTACAATGAAAAATGAGGCCATACTCTATATTTCTTTATTAGAATATTGTCCTAACATATAATCTATAGAGTTTATGTTTTCAAATTTATTAATTGACCACTTTCAGGAATGTGTTGATAGATCATAATTTTTATTTTTTTATAAAAATTATATCAAATTAATTAATTAATTACTAAATTCGGAATCGATTACTCATAGCCGATTTTTAAAAATCAATTACCTTACATTCTTCATAAATCGGCAAATTCAGCGAAATTTTAAAATTTTTAATTTTTTTAAAGTTTTAGGATACAATTTTGTTTCGAACAGATTACCGTTTTCAAAAGTCGGTATTGAAGTGGGCTATGGTAATGAAACTTTTACTGTGGCCTTCCTCGGGAAACGTAGAATATATGTGAGTAATTTCAAAGAAATCCGTTAAAAATTTCTTTAAAGTTTGTATTCGAAAAAAACGAAAAAAGTTTAAAAAGGTGAAAAAATGTTAATTTTACCTTTTTTGGCAAAAGTAGGCGTATAAGTGGGCATGGTCGATGAAAACTAGACTACGATCTAAGTTCACGTCCGAGGATTATTCATGCCAAATTTGAGGAAAATCCGTTGAGAATTGCTAATTTGTATAGAGAACAAACAAACAAACAGAAAATGAGTTTTATATGTATAAAATAATTATATAATTACAAATTATATCCTATTACCCTAACCGAGCAATAGCTACTACTATGGCTTTCAGCGCGTTGTAGCGAAAACAGACCAGTGCCTCTAGTGGGAATCGAACCCACGACCCCCCGTACTGATAAGCCAGCACGCTACCAACTAGCCTACCGGGGCGCACATTATTATTATTATTTTAACAGACATAGCTTAATCAATATTTTTTTTACATAAATCGACATATTTTAATGGACATATCTAAATCGACTTCTCAATTGATGATAATCAATAATTAAATCATTATAAAATGTCGTAAATAAAAATATTAAAAACGGAGAAATTAAAATAATATAAAATTATCAAAATTTGTTAAAGTTCAAAAAGCGGTTTAACGAGATAAGTAAAACAATAAAATATTAAAAATATTATATTTACAGTTGAAAAAAGTGAATTCTTATTCACATAACAAATTAATACTAATTTACATGGCCTAAAATAATGGAATGTGAAATTAAAAATATTTTTTCTACCATTTAAACACATTGAGCTTGCCATTAACCACAAAAAATACTATAATTTTGCTTCCGATGACACTAAATGTTCATAATCATATAGAAGCATTAAAAGATTTTCCGTAAAAAAACAACCTAAAATATTTAAATATGACAGATGCCTTCAAGAATGTTCGCTTAAAAAAAAGGGGGAGAAAACAAATTTTCCCACACAAGATGAGTATAAAATTTGAACATCATAAAACACAGAAATGTATAACCTCTTAAAATACTTAAAACACTTTATTAATAATTATAATTTACGGAAATATGTACTAAAGATGATAATGAAAAGATATTTGAGAAACACACAAGGAAAAGTTTAATACAAATCCATTTATACGTTTTTATTCCATGTACACAGAGAAAATTGCTTGGACTATTTTTAATGAATTTTGTTCACTAAACCGATCAACTTTTCTTCACAATGTGAATGAAAAATTTCTTAAAGTGCGCCCCTGTAGACTAGTTGGTAGCGTGCTGGCTTATCTGTGCGGGGGTCGTGGGTTCGATTCCCACCATAGGCATTGGTCTGTTTTCGATACAACGCGCCGAAGGCCATAGTAGCAAGTGCTCGGTTAGGGCAATAGTATATAACACTACTCAACAAAATGAAAAAAATTTCATGTACTCCGGATGCGATAATTTTTTCTGTGTAGATAACCTTGACATGAGCTCGAAAAACGCAATAAAAAATTTTTTTTTCGTTTGGTTTTTGTTTTATTTTTTTTTTTTTAATTTTAAAAATTTTTTTTTGGTTAATTTGTTTCGTCCGGCATAACTCAGGAACCACTAGCCCGATTTAATTGAATTAAATTTTAAAAAATTTAAAATTACAATTCCCTTAATCTGTTTATATATTGTTTTCCTATACAAGCAACAGTTTCCAAGTTAAAAATGAATATATAAAGGAAAAAACTTATTTTTTGCCTAAAGATTTAAATTTTTTTTTTTAAAAAAATCCATAAAAAATCCCAAATGAAAAAAAATGTCAAATCTTATTACTTTTACGTAAAGTCACATAACCTATGAGCAAAATGAGACAAAGATCATGAAAATCGATGCACGCGTTTCGCTTTTATTCACAATTGAGTAAAGGTATGAATTTCAAAAATTTGCTCGACATATGCACAACTTTGTCTATGGTAAGGTTTTTTCTTTTTTTTTTTGATTCTCAGAATTAACAAAACGGAATAAACAAAGGGTTATTTAATTTTTATGATTGCGTAAGCAAAGTAATAAACGCTAATAAATGTGCGTGAACAATTAAAAGGAAAAAAGGAAAGGGGACTTTTTTAATTATTTGGGTTTTCCGGTGACTACCTGTATGATTTTTTTACAGAAATGCAACCCACATTTAAGGGTGGTCATTATTCGGAAAATTTAAGACTCACACATGGTGAAACAGGTATGTAGCCACCGTAAAAAAATATACACCCATTTATAAGTACCTGTCAGTAAAATACTAAACAATACACAGTATAAATAGGTCTTCATTGATCGATTTTACTCATTCAACAAGTGTCGACGAACGCGATAGTTAAAATGAGCAAACGTTCGCGAGTATTTGAATGCAATACCAATCCAAGTAATTTTTGTTACATGTGCGGAGAATACGTTTCTGAAAAAAACAAGCGCTGTTTTTCACCTAAATTGAGAGATTCATTTGAAGAGAGCTTCAATTTAAAGGTCTCAAACATAGATGAGCGGTGGACACCAAGTGCTCTATGTCCAAGGTGCTACGTACAGCTAAGTGACTCAAGGTAAGTGTAGATTACGAAATTCAAGAACATATATAACTTATTATTGAAATTCTTTCAGACGACAGCCGAGAATCATCATGCCAATGCTTTGGAGAGCTCCGCTTTGCCATGTAACAGATTGCTACTTCTGTCTTAGCAAAAAAACAGGCGTGGGAAAAAATATACGATGGACTTACGCTGCTGTTTCAACAGTGAATTTTCCAGTGCCATTTTCCGAAGAACCAGTGGACCCGCAACCGTCCGTTTCAAGATGGGCATCTAATAATGAGGCGATACATCCAACATCAGATCCGGAGACAGTAGAAACCACATCAGAATGCGAGTCAACATATACATTGTATGGAGGTCAACGCTTATGTTCCCAAGCAGAACTGAACGATTGGGTTAGAGAATTGAAACTCTCCAAGGAAGATGCAGAGTTGCATGCATCGCGCATGAAACAGTTCGGTTTCTTGGCTCCTGGTGTGGTGACAACAATCTACAGGAAGCGTCATGAACCATACGCAAGGTACTACACAAAAAAAGACAACATCTGTTTTTGTAAGGACATTCCCGGATTATTTGGTGAACTCGGGTACTCTTACGATCCAGGAGAGTGGCGTCTTTTCATCGACAGCAACAAGCAGAGCCTTAAAGCAATTTTACTGCACAACGGCAACAAGAAACCTTCGATTCCAATTGCTCATGCCGTTGACACCAAGGAAACATACGAAGTCATGGACAATCTACTAAAGTGCCTTAACTATGAGAAACACGATTGGAAAGTTTGTGCCGACCTTAAGGTTATCGGTATCCTTTGTGGATTACAAGGTGGATTCACAAAGTACTGTTGTTTTCTCTGCCTTTGGGACAGCCGCGATCGTCAACATCATTACACCAGGAGGAGTTGGACAGAAAGAGTTAACTTCATCCCCGGCAGCGACAACGTGAAATATACACCACTCATAAAAAGGAAAATGTTTTTCTCCCACCTCTTCACATAAAGCTCGGACTCATAAAAAACTTCGTGAAAGCTATCAACAAAGATGGCGAAGCGTTCGCCTATTTAAAAAACATTTTTCCTCACCTTTCATCGGCAAAGATTAAAGAAGGCGTTTTCGACGGTCTGCAAATTAAAAAGTTGTTGCAAGACCAACAGTTTGAGCACATTTTATCACCAAATGAAGCTGCAGCTTGGAACTCATTTCGGCAAATTGTTTCCGGATTTCTTGGAAACAACAAAAGCTCAAATTACAGAGAGATCGTCGAACAACTACTCCAAAATTATAAAAAAATTGGAGCAAATATGTCGCTTAAGATACATTTTCTACACTCGCACTTGGACTTCTTTCCGGACAACCTGGGCGATGTGAGTGACGAGCATGGTGAGCGTTTTCATCAGCAAATGAAAGAAATTGAGCACCGATACCAAGGATTTTGGAACGAAGCTATGATGGGGGACTATATCTGGTTCCTGATAAGAGAAACAAACCCACAACAATATAAAAGAAAGACAAAAGCACATAATTATTTTTAATTTGAAGGTTTTTATTTTTGTGTTTAGATATTTTTTTTTAAAACTTTTTTATAATTAATTAATGTTGATATCCTTAGGATAATTTCTTGTACATATATCGAATTGTTTTTTAATTTAAAGTCATATATTTTTGTCACCCAACAAATTTTAATTTTTTTTGTAATAAAAAAGAAAAAACCTTACCATAGACAAAGTTGTGCATATGTCGAGCAAATTTTTGAAATTCATACCTTTACTCAATTGCGAATAAAAGCGAAACGCGTGCATCGATTTTCATGATCTTTGTCTCATTTTGCTCATAGGTTATGTGACTTTACGTAAAAGTAATAAGATTTGACATTTTTTTTCATTTGGGATTTTTTATGGATTTTTTTAAAAAAAAAAATTTAAATCTTTAGGCAAAAAATAAGTTTTTTCCTTTATATATTCATTTTTAACTTGGAAACTGTTGCTTGTATAGGAAAACAATATATAAACAGATTAAGGGAATTGTAATTTTAAATTTTTTAAAATTTAATTCAATTAAATCGGGCTAGTGGTTCCTGAGTTATGCCGGACGAAACAAATTAACCAAAAAAAAAATTTTTAAAATTTAAAAAAAAAAAAATTAAACAAAAACCAAACGAAAAAAAAAATTTTTATTGCGTTTTTCGAGCTCATGTCAAGGTTATCTACACAGAAAAAATTATCGCATCCCGAGTACATTTTGACTGTTGACTAGTGTAATTAGTAATTATGTGATTATTAATTAATAAAATAAAAAATATAAAATAAAATTTCTTAAACTATATGAAAAATCGTCACTGATTAAATGGAACAATTTTTAAAGAAACTTTTTCATTAGTCATATGCAAATTTTAATAAATTAAATGAAATTTTCCATTAAATTTTTTGAAAAACTGCATTTAGTTAATGAAAATTTCCAATGGACGAGTTCTAGTGACACTTCATAGATTTTATGCCAGAATTCATTGATATCATGCAAAGAATTCTGACAGTGTATGCATACAAACAATTTTAAAATAATTAAAATTCTAATATTAATCCAGATGTTATCATTTAAAAAAAAAAAGGGAGATGGGGAAGGGATCTAGGTAAAGTATTTTAACATTCAGAAGTTATTAAGGTCTTAATACAAAAATACAGAACATTTTAAAAATGTCATAAAGAAATTGCTTTAAAAAGAATACAGACACATAGAGAAATAAAGTGGCAAGCGAAGTGTATTATTAATGGTAACAACTCATAACTTCAGTTAGTACAAAAATATTTATTTTAGATTTCTGAATATTTTGGGTGTGGCAACTAAAATTTAGTTGAATTAAAAGAACTTTGTTGTGAAAATTGTTGTACCGACTGAAAATCGTAATAATCGAATTTGAACCGTAGTAACCAGACTTTGGCGTCTCCAATTAAATTTCACAATCATTCACTAATGAAATTTGTCATATAATTAATAACTTCAGACCTACGCTCCACTTGTTGGCTTAAGCACTTCCTTGAAAAGTTTTCAATTTTACCAATGCCAGACATGGGACATAATTCCAATATTTGTTTATTGAATTACAGACCAATTACTTTTTTACATCTAGTTATATGTAATTGGATGTAATTGAGTAATTACCCTATAATTAAATACCCAGATGTTATATTATATATTATATTATACTAATCCCCATGTTTGGTATTTAAAATTTTAAAAATTTCATAAGGAAACGTTTAAGCTCACAAGTGTGAAACATTTCACATGTCAATGATTGTGAAATGTAATTGACGACGCACATGTCTGGTAGTAACTGAATTTCAGTTGACAAATAGCTAAATTTTTCTCTGTGTGTATTCAACCTACGTTATGAAGATTTTAATTTTCAATAATTAATTGTATTCATGGTAGGATTCGTATTAAAAAGCTGTTTGTAATTCCAAACATAAATGTGAATAAATATTTTAACAAATGTAAGTATAAGTATAATGCTAACAAGGGTGGTTTCCGGCCCGAACTCGCAGATTTAAATAATATTTGGATATGTTTTTAAGGATAAAAAAAATAGACACATATTTTTTTAAGAATCAAAAAAAAAAGTGATTTTTTTTAACTGCCCAATCTCACGTCTAAGAGTTCTAAAGTGGGGTTAAAAATTCATGTGCTTTTGTATGTCCAGGTACACACACGGCAATTTTACTTGCGCAAGTCTTGAGTTTATGGAAGAGGAAGGAAAAGAGAATGGAAGGGGTTACAGACTTGCCCTTACTCCAATTCCGTTTTGTTTTGTTATCCGCAATTTTCAACATGAAGTTTCAAAACGAAAATTGCTGAAACAAACTTTTCCTGTGTGAACACAAAAGCAAGTTCAAAGGAGAATTGAAGAAAACTTGAGCAAGTCAAATTGCCGTTTGTGAACCGGGACTATGAAAACTTGTCTTTAATTTACGAAAACTGTTTTTTTTTGTACACAGGGTTAAAATAAATAAAATTTTGATATCGCACATTTTTAAATTATTTAAAAAATAAGGGAAAAAAGCTCTTAGAGAAAAGTTTCATAAAAACCTAATTATTTCGAATATCGTAAAAAGTTCAGCCTCCCCCTCGATTAAATTAAATAGGCATGTCGATGTTGTCATAATCTTTAATTGTGTTTTTTAGTCTTATTATAAATCTGTTCAATGGTAGTCTTCTCTTCCTCTTGAACTTAAACTGTATTTGCAGTACGTGCTGTTGTTACTCAGCATTTCAAACTAATTTGTAATTCTGATGAGATTTTCTACATAGATTTAGTTCGTATTCATTGCATATTGTGTACTTGCATATCTACATATTTAAATATTTCTGTTCTATTTATTCCTGGCGTCGTAATTACATACTAGAGTGATCGAGTCGGTTTTTCTAAACCGGTTTCAACCGGCTTGTGTGTAGACTTGGGCAAACTAGTTCGTTTGGTTGAGCGCTCTTTCTAGTTCGATTGATCTTAATAAACTAGGTCGCTCTTTTAGTTCAATCGATCTTTCGTTAGATCGTTTGTTTGTTAATTTTTAAACGAATTTTTCATATTAGAGTCTTTTTAACATTAAAAAAATGAGCTGGCAACATTGAAAAACAAAATTAAACTCAAAAGCAACATAAAGAAAAGAAATATTGCACAGATAACAAAAAAAAAAAAAACGAAAAGAGTGAGAGACCTAAAAGAATTGAAGATTGCGAACTAGCTCACTAGTTCACTAGTTCAAAGTAAAGACTAGTTCAATTGAACTAGGTCGTTCACGAACTACACAAGTCTACTTGTGTGTGTGTTGTCGGTTTCGGATTTTCTAAAAACTTAAATTTTCGAATATAGAATAAACCGGGTTTTTGTTGTATCGAATAAACCGGGTTTTTGTTTCTTGACTCTTCTTTTGTAACTTCAATATATTAGAAACCGTAAATTTACAAAATTCGTTGTTAAAAACGGAATATTTTGAAACACTTTCATAAAAGTCCTGTTTATTTTATTAAAGTCGTGCATGCAAGTGAGCTAATTTTGACGTAAAAATTACTCATATAAAAAAAGGCTTTAAAAATTTTCAAAACCTCAAAAAGTATTATAACTTTAAATCGTTGAAATGTTATAATTCCGTCTTTTTATATTTGGTTACAAGGGCGGATCAATAAGTCCGTGATATTTGAATGAAACAGAGTTTTTTTTTTGCAAAAAAAAAAAAAAATATTTTTCAACATACACCCCTGTTACGGCTTTTAAATCAGAGCGAAAGTGAAAATTTTAGAATTTTTCGGTGTTCTTGCGATTAAATCAGAACGTTTTTCCCAATTTTTTATTCGTTTTAATTCGTGTAAAAAAGCCAGGTCGAAAGCCCTTTTTTTCTAATAAATTACAATTTAGGGTCAAAAATGGTGCTTAATATTAAAAATTTAGAACTTTTTTTTACTTATTTCTGATTTTATTGTGTTTTTGGTTGTATTGTTTATACTCTAAAAAACTGTTTTAAAAAAACCGTTTTTTTGTTTTGATATTCTAGAAAACACTCAAACGAATTGACCACAATGTTAGAAGCATTTCTTAGAAGCATTTTACTTTCCATATGTATTTTTATTTTCAATAAAACCATATGTTTTTGGCACTTCGATAATAATTTCGAAAAAAATTCGTGTTTTCGAAAGCTTTTAGGATTTGAGAACACCAAATTTCAATTTCGTGTGATTTCACAAATTCGTTCTAATTGCAAAACGTTCTAAAGTAGGGACATGGGCGATAATGTCCTTTTAGCTCAATACACTTAGTCCAACGTTTCTCCAATTTTTGTATCCCTTTCACACAATAGGATTTTTCGAGTTCCATAAAATAGGCATTTCTTGGCCATATGGGGTCGTTTTTTTTTTTTAAATGCTCGTTAAATCGGTCCAATAAGTTGGCATAATATTCGCCGTTTATTGTTTTTCCCTTTTGAAGGTAATCGATGTGGATTTTTTCGACATTGTGGATTTTTTCGACATTTTCGGGTGTATTGACCTCAATTGGCCGTCCAGAACGTTCAGCGTCATTTGTACTTGTGCGACCACAACGAAAGTCAGTAAACCACTTTTTTACCATTGAAATCGATTGTGCAGAGTCCCCAAAGTATTTATCAAGCTTTTCCTTGGTTTGATTGACGGTTTTTTTTTTCGCAAAAAATAATGTTTAATGAGCAATCGAAATTCACTTTTTTTCCATTTTTAAAAAAATGCACGATGTTGTGAACAGCTGTTAAACGCAAAGTAAATGACGGAACTTGCTCAGAATTTGACAGTAGTCTATTAACAGGTGGTACTTGATGGGAGCAGTGTTGCATTTCATATAACTACGAGGGAAGTTCGAAAAGTCACGGACTTATTGATTCGCCCTCATATATTAACAAATACAAGAAAAAAATTATTTAATTTTTTGTAAACAAAAAGCACATTATTTCTATGTTTTGTTGACAGTTTTGAACATTTTTTGTTTAATAAAATTTGTTTCTTTAAAATATGTTTAGAATAATGAACTGTTTTGAATTGTTTTAAAATTGTTTTGAATGTATATTTCATAAAACAAAATTTAAATGATTTGTGAAAACTATTTTTGTTTTTTTTAAAAATGTTGAAAATGTTTTCAGAATGAATAATTTTTTTTATTTTTTTTTTTTTTTTGTTTAAAGAGAAGCAACACGCATTAAATTCTTTCTATTAATTAAGGTGTTGCTTTCCGTGGAAAGGGGATAGTGGAGAGATGAAAGGTGGTGAAAGATGAAGGGCTTCAAACATGACAACACTGTAATTGCGCGAGATGATAAGTCTTAGAACAGTTGTAGGTCGCCACCTGATGTAGAGTTGGCGAATTTATTGATGCTTTTTGTTTCATAGCCCTGATTCATTATTTTACTTCGGTGGGGTTAAGTGATATGGGAACACCGCGATACATATAAGTGATAGAAAACTTATACATATTATTTTTCTAAATTTATGTTGTCGTCACTGGGAATCGAACCCGGGACCATCTGTGTAACAGTGTAACGCGCTAACCATTACACCACAACGCCCACTATTTTTGAGAATAATTGTATAAAATTTAAAATTCGGTTAACCGGTTTTTTTCAAATTGAAAAAACCGAAACCGGTTTTTCTAAAACTTCAACTATTCAGATAAACCGAAAACCGGTTTTCGAAATATGTCAAATAATCGATGACTCTATTACATACCAAGACTATATATAGAACATGGAATATACGTATGAAATTATACCTAATAAAACATAATGAAATGTGTTGTTACACAATACTAATTTTAAAGGTTTATGGCAAGACGGTGCCATAACGCGACGCTATAAAACAAATTCAAAGGATTTTGGTTACACTAGTCTACAAGGATTTCGAACTGAATTGTACTAAAACTATTTTTTTTTATAAATATTATGGCATGCTATATAAGAATCCTAAGAAATCGCTAAGACCCAGGGAATAATAGCAATTTAATGACTTAATTTTGCAGAAATCAACTTAAATTTTTTTTAGTTTTTATGAAATAAAATTAACTACCTTTCAATTGAAAATAATCAAACCTTGAAAATTTCAAGGATATTTTGAGTCCACCGTAAGAATCTTGAAAATGTATTTTTTTTGCAATTGTCCTTATAACATTCAAAATTATTAAAAAATTTGTATGTTTTAATGTATTTTGTATGTATATCTAGAAGTACTTAAAACGTAGAAAAACATTTTTACAATATGTGCATTAGGGTGGGTCGATTTAGTAATTGATATTGTGTCATCGATTTTTCGATAGCATTTGGCATGAGGAAAAAAAAGTTCCACTACGACATATCAAAAAAAAATCATTTTCGAGGCACCCAAATTTCAATTTTTTTACTTTTTCTCAGCTTTTATTTTTTGAATGTTTTTTAGTAGTTAATAATAAAAAATCGGCTGATTTAATTTTTTTTTAAATATTACCTTTCCAAGGTGTAATTGTACGCTTAAAAGAATGGCGATAGCAGTTTTAAGAAGAAAAAAAATCTTTTTTCTTCCATAAATCGATCTTTTACGCGTTAATTTTTAAGGTTTTTTTAGTTTGTTAAATAAAAATTCGCCACTTTCAAATTTTTTTACTTTTAAGGCTCCAAACCAATTTTTATGTATTTTCTAACGTATCAAATAGCTCATTTCTAAAGAAATTCGCACGTTAAAGGCGATGGTGGTATCAGGTTTTTAAAAAATAAAAATTATTTTCAACGAGTTTTGGTCGAAAAATTGTTTTTTTTCGATTTTTCATAGCGAAACTCAATTTCAGCATTTATTTGGCAAATAAAAAGCATTTTCAATATTGCTTCTTGCCTAAGTCGTCATTCGCTTAAGCGTCACCTATCAGAATGAACTTAAATTACAAATATAGTAAACGCTTTAAATTGATTTTGTCGAAAAAAAAAATAGATTTGTTATAACCACCCCCTAGTTTTATTCCAAATGGTTCGAAATTGAAGAAATTGATTTTTTTTTGTTTTGGAAAGTTGTGCCTAAAGTTGGCCGAACAAGGACCAATTTGGAAAAAAGTGTATTTTTATTAAAAATTACAAAATTCAAAATTTCGAAATAATTTTTTTTTTTAATTTTACTTATTCAATGTACTCAAATTTATTGTAATATGAAATTCTGACTTAATCGGATATCATTAACCCACTTAAACCTGGTATCCAAAATGACCCACGAATTTGATAAAATTGCAAAAAAAAACGTCTTTTTTTAGAATTAATTTTAAAATGCATAATTTGGAGGTGTCGATTAATATTTTTATAATATAATAATTGTTATTAAAAAAACAAAATAAGTTGAAAAAACGATAGTTCAAGTTTGTGTTTGGAGCGACTTCTTTCCACAACATTATACAAAAATTGCTTATGTTGCCAAAAATTTAACAAAATTTTATTGTTTTTATCAAAGTTTGCATCATTTTTTGGAAAAATACCACTTAAATTTGATAAAACAATAATTATCTTTACTTTTGCCTAAAAAATATTTAAACATTAGTGGCCTGTGGAGAAAAAGTACCCATGGAACTTAATTTTAATTGAGATTTCAATATTGTAAAATCTTTAAATTGATAAAAAAATCGTTACTTAATAAAAATAATTATTTTGTGTAAGTTGATCAATATGGGGTTAATTTTTGAACTTTTGGAAAAAAAACGACCCACTAGCGAGTTTACAGAATAACACCTTTCATAATTTATGGACATATCACTTAAATTTTATTAGGCTATTATAGCGTCACTATTTCCAAAAATTTCTTAAACCCTTAGTGGCACATGAAACTAAATTTATATTATGACTACAGGAGAAGACTATATGAAGTCTTTAAATGGATCAACAAGAAAATTTCCACTTGGTAAAAATGCCCATATAGGGCATGTGTTTTCACTTTTCATCATAAAAGACCCACTAGGAAATGTACAGATTGACATATTTTAAATTTATTTTAAATTTGATATTTTTTACACAAAGTTATGAACTTTTAAAAAAATGATGATGTTTCAAAATAACTGAAACCTCTCTAAAATTTTGTAGGCCTGTGTTATTAGATTTAAGATTAGATAGAAAGTGTTTTATTTTTATTTTTTTTTTTATTTTAATTTTACATATCATTACTAAGTATGTGATACATTTCAGTTTGAATAAAAATAAAATAATTAATGACAATTATGTCGTTTGTCATATATACTAATTAAAAATTATTAAATGTCATTTAATATATTGCTTCGGTATTTTAAAGCACACTTAGAAAACTATGTAGGTAAAGACCACTGCAAATGTAGTTAAAAACAAATGAAATTTCACTTAAAGAAAGGACGACTTACATTTCAGTAAATTCAACTAACATTGTCATTTGTTTTTTAATGTTCAAAAATTACTAACAATTGTAGTAAAAATGAAACACATGTTAGTAGAAAATAAACAAGTATTTATTTTTTTTATTTTTTTAAATAACAAAAAACTACTGTAAAAAATTAATGTAAAATCATAAAACAGTCATTTGATGTGGTTTTTTTTTTTTTAATGAACCACAAAGTTAGTAAATAATTTTATTTGTTCTACAAATGACTGACATTTACATTAAAAATAAACTGTATTACAACCCAAACAACTACATATTTTTAAAGTAGAAGTTCCCTGAGTGGATGGTATGAAAAACACAAAAAAGTTCTGTTTGAAATAATAATTATGATCGCGACACATCAAAACTTATATAGATTTGGACCTTCATTATGAATATAAAATCTAAATTAAAATCGGAATAGCGGATTTCGGAAAACTCCTTAAAAAAAGTGGCCAACTTATCGCTGTTTACGCCTGTGAACATTTATTTTTTTCATGAATATATTTCTGAGGAATGTTGTTTTTTGTGAGACAAAAATTTTGTTAACAAATAAATGTTAATAAGCTAAATATTAGCGAAAAAACCAAAAAAAAAACTCTAAATTTAAGCTTAACAGCAAGTATATCTGTTATCCTTGCTAGAATTAAAATACCATTAGTCCTTGGTATAACAACTTGAATGTTTGCTACAACTTGGAATCAAAATTTAAAAATTTTTTGTTTTGAAAGTGACATAACGCACACTTAGTTCAGAAGTGACTCAAATCAAAATTTTAATTTTCGGGTTTATATGCTTAAACTATGCACAATAACCTTGTTTATCTATAAAAAAAAAAATATCAGTGTATTTTGTTGTTGTTAACTGTTGCTAAAAAACAGTTACGTATTTCTTTATGTTTCAATTGGTATAAAGATGCAAATGTTTTTTATCGATTTCTGAAAAATTAAAAGTTTTGAGTTGAGTCACTTTTGCACTAGGTGTGCGCATAAGTCCTTTTACCATTATGAATAAAGCGTAATTTTGCAAAGTTTGTTAAATATTATTAATGACATGAAATTATTAACTATCTGCGATAATAAATGCATTAAAAATTCTTCGAAATATGATTCCAATATTTTTTAAAACACTCAAACGCAAACCGTTAAATATCTAGTTTTAAAAACATACGGACTTATGGCACTTTTTAAATTAATTGGTTCATATAATATAAAAAAAAATAAAATGAAATAACATTTTTTTTATATAAACTTGAAAGTCTTGAAATAAATTTTGATGTGATGGCGAAAATTTTCTGTTAAACTATATTTAGTCTTTAGTTTCTCATGCATATTGGTATTTCCATGTGTGAGAAAAAATTTTAATTTGTTGCAGGCTGTAATAAGCTAAAATATAAACATCTGTAGAAAAACTGTCTACCATTTTGCAAAATAAAAATAAAATAATCCTTAATGTGCATCAGAAGAAGTAATGTTCAAAAATCTATGGCTTACAGTTATGTATTTTTATTTGTCTAGGGTGGAGAATAAGGCTTTTAACCCACTACCTGTTTTTGATTTTCGAAACTTTTCAAAAAGAATATGAATGCTAATGGCCCACAATATTTTTGAGACGTTTTTCGTTTTATTTTTTGAAGTAGGTTACGGGGCTGGATTTTTATCAAAAAAAAAAAAAAAGAATTAAACGTAAATTTGTTTTAAAAACATCTACACAACGTATGAGTGATATTTATTCTATATGGTAAACAAATATAAATCATACGAATTCGATCACATAATATATATTTATAGCATGTTAACAAATAATAAACGTCACTGAACTCATTAAGGATTTGTTATAAATACGCTTTAAACCAAACTTTATTTATATATAACAACCCAGGCAGAAATTGCCAACCGTACTTTTTTGTGAAACCCTATTGTTTGAAATTATTATACAACTTATATTTGAAACCACCGTTTTTTTTTTTTTTGTAAACCACTTTCAAACAGCTACTATTTATGCAAAGGACTATGGTTGATCGGCCATCCAGCGCTAATAATTATTCACCCTTATTCTAGTTGTCGACGTCGACACAAAACGACGTCGTCTTGTGTCATCTTTTTAAAATTGGTATTCCAGTTGTCGTTATCGACTTGTATCGATTACTGTTGACTAATATTTGGTATTCTCTAAGAAAACTTAACGACGTTATTGTGTTGAGACGACTCTGATTCTGTCGTCGTCATTTTTGCTAACGACATTTTGAAGTGAAGGTTAAAAAAAAATAAGAAATAGAAAAAAAATGGAAAAAATTGATAAAATTAAAATAACGAACGTAAAACAGTTTGAAAAATTTGTGGAAGAGTTGCAGAAAAATCCATCACTTGCTCGAGGATTATGCAGAGGCACTGTTCCGAGTAATTTTAAACAACAATGGGATGAAATATCAAAAGTCCTCAATTCTCTTGGTACACCAAGAAGACTTGGAGATGGGTGGCAGAAGGTAAGGTAATCATAAAAGTATATAGGCATTATAAAAATATATATATAACTTCAAATTTATTTACAGGTTTGGAGAGACTTTAAATTTAAAGTGAAAAAGAAAATCGTAGCCAACAAAGTTGAGTGTAATGCTACTGGTGGCGGAAGATTTAAGCAGTTTACACTTTTTTAGGTTACCTAGATTTTTTCATTTGTAACTTATCTAAGAAAATATTATTTTTTAACTTAGATATTGTGTAACTAACCCAAAAATTTTTGAAGTTGTATTTTACCGAAGTACTTTGCACTTTTTCCGTGCGCTTAACCCATTTCCTAACACTGATGGATCCGGTAGGAATTTTTGTTCACTTATACAGTGCTCCCTAGCGAAAACACATCCAGTTTCAGTTCAAACTTTTACTTTCAAAACACCCAGAATGTATTAAAATTTTTTCAAAACTAAAATTTGTATGTGTTTTCTATATGAAAATCTACGTAAAATATTTTTAAAGAAAAAAATTCGCACAGAATCGATCAGTGGCAGGAAATGGTTTAAATAACAATAAAATTTTTACCTAAAAGCCATGAATTCCGTTCACCACCAGTATATCGTTTTTGCAAAACTCGTTTTGCTTGGCTAACGTTCCAGATTAATGAATCATGTGCAGAACCTGGATATCGGGCATCCAAAAACCGTATCCGCATTTTATGATCACAAATTTACATGAAAGTCAAATATATATGATTATAAAATGCAATTAAATATTTAACATACTTACGATCATAGCGTTTAAACTAAAAACCCCTTTACGGTTGAAGTACAGATGCTGGTCTTCTTTAATTGGTGCTAAAATTTTGATATGGGTTCCATCCACACACCCAATAATACCAGGAAAATCAGTTTTTTCAAAAAACTGTAATTTTGCTTCATTTCTTTCAATATCTGTCATCTCAAATTTTATCCATAGGGGGCAAACTGTCAATTCTAAGGCATCCAGAGTCTCAGACAGAATCTTGGAAACTATTGGCTGTGACAGTCCCAAGTTAAAGCCATTTCCAACACTGAGCTGGTACGATCCCTGGGCTAAAAATCTCAATGTAGCTGCCAATTTGATTGTTTTCGAAATTAATGTTGATTTAACTCCGCTTTTCAAATTAGGGGATATTATTTTCAGCACACGCTTAAATGCTGCTTTATTAAGTCGAAAGTAACTTTCAAACCTTTTGAAGAAATGACAAAATATTTTTAAAGGCAACAGTCTTTGATTTTGCTACTCGATTTTTATCTGGTAAGTTGAAGATGTCGGACTTCTGTCGGAGTAGTCTTCTTTGCAATATTAGATTTTGTTTACAAGTATTTTCTTCTTCACTCGAATCAGAATCAGAAATAAAAATATTTTCCCATAAAAATAACAAGTAAAATAAATCAGCTGACTTAAATATTAGAGACGTGCTTTTGTTTTTTTTTCAAATTACCGATAAACAGTCGACGTCGTTACAAAACTCTTAGAGAATACCAAATTGTTGTCAAATTGATGTCGACGTCGAAAGAAAGTGATGTTGACTCAAAAACGACGACGGCATCGACGTCGACAACTAGAATAAGGGTCATTGTTTTGCGACGCAGTGCATGAAGTGTGCATGAAGTTTCTCTCCCTGGTTATTGCTAATTTCAGCAAAATAAATTGTTATTTTCAATTAACTGAAATTCAACTCAAATATAACCAAAGTTTTCCTAAACTAAGTTTTATTTCTTATTTTTAGCAAAAAAAAATATATTCTAATTTTTTCAGTTTTTTCTGCAATGTAATTTTTAACTAATTTTTAGTATAGTTTTCAATTATTTTTTCGGGTTTTCTTCTACGAGTGTACTTAAACGGTCTGCTGGCCTAAAAATTGTGAATTTTTCTGTAAAATTTCAGATTTTTCTGCAATTTTTATAGAATATTTTATTTATCCGAAAATTCAATTTTCTTAGAATAATTATATTATAATAAAAATAAATAAAATATAAAAACCATCACACAAAAACAACGATAATCAACTTAAGTCAACTATTTATTATCTTTTAACATAAAATATTAAATTTTAAGGTGGCCAAACGAAATTTAAAATACAATAGTTTGTAAAAAAATATTAAAAATTAGTTCAACCAAGCTACAAGATAAAACAGACAGTTACTGAAAAATTTAAAAAGTTTTGTGTTATTTGGTTTGTTAATAAAATAAAATAAAAAGATTTAAACTTTTTATAAAAAAAAAAAAATCTACTAGCAGGCTCTCAGCTTTTTCAGTAAAATGATATATTATTTAAAAAGGACAACTTCCTTTAACATTTTTTACACATTCTGATAGATATAGACAATACTTTTTAACACTTTACTGCATGGTGTTGCATATATGTATGTAACGAATACTTTTAACCTATTTGTTACCTTGTGTATGAATCTAATTGAATTTTTTTTTCTCAATTATTATTTGATAAAAACTAAACTTTAATATTTAATATAGTAGCGGTAAATTTAAAAATAAATGATTTTTAATGGGAAAATACTGCAATTTTTCATTTGCTCCTAAACGCGAAAAGTTGAAAGTTTTTTTTTGTGTTGTTAAAAGTAAAAAAAATGTATAAAAAAAACTGAATGATCATAAAGGTTATAATGTTTTCTTAACTTTAAAATTATATTCATTTGTTTTAAAATTCGTTAAGTATTAATTGTAGCAGTAAAAAGGAACAAATCGGTAAAATATTTTTATATATCATGCGATCCATGGTACATCACGAATGGAATTTGACCGAGGGTCTTCAAATTTGATTAAAATTTTATACACACATACCCCAAGGAACCCATATAACATATATCAATACATATTTAGTTTATCAAATTTTCAAAAATTCACGATTTTTTCACGGTTTCATTTTCCAAAAATATTAAAAAAATCGAAAAAATATCTAATTTAGAACCTTTCATTATATTAAACTAGGTTAGGTTGGGTTAGGTTAAGAAGGGTTATGTGCCCAAGGGCACATCTCCACTCGGAGACCAATACGGTTCATTGTGAATCCCTTCAGTGAAAAGGTAAGAAAAAATAGGAAATAAACTAACATTGTCATAAAATGCAGTAAAAAATAAAGAAATATTTATTTGTTTTATTTTCTTAAATAAAAAAAAAAACTACTGTATGAAATGAATGTTAAATCATTACACAGTAATTTGATGTGGTTTGTTTTTTTTTTTTTTTAATGAACTATAAATGTAGTCAAATATGAAATTGCTTCTATAATTGACGTTTTTTTCACTTACAAATAAAGATTCTGTATTACAACTACAAATATTAACAGCAGAAGTGACCTCAGTGCAGTTTTTTTGCTTTATTCGGGACGTAATAAAATCTCAAATTATGATATATTCAAACAGTTTTTATATCTACTGAAAGTCCTGGCTATTGCTTTAAATATTCAATTCCAAATATTCCAATATTCTATTTTTTTCGGGGAAACAAACTGTCATTTGTATGGTGTTTTCGCTTATTAATCCTAATATCTGAAAAGAGCTTTATGAAGAACCAAAGCCTAGCAAATTTGCTATGTTACAAGTTTCAAAAATTTCGAAAAATAACATGATTTTTTTAATATAGAGCGGAAATACCTATTTTCCTCTTAATACGAGTTTGTTACATAAATGTAATGAATCGTTATCCCATAAATTATATCCTTTAAATTGAAATCATATGAAAACACTGAAATAGGTATATTTTTTTTGCATTTCTTACCAAAATATATTACTTTTTATAAATCCAGAGTTTAACGCAGTAAAGGGTTAAAATCTGAAACAAAGACTAAACAAAAACTTTTTCTCCCATATCAAACAATTTATGTTTATATAAAACTTTTTCATTTTGCTAATGAAATATTTTGTATGCATCATGTACATTAGGGTTATAACGTTTTTGGAGTTTTTGCAAATATCAAAAATTACATAGCATAGCCGTGTATTGAAAAATTTTTCAGAACCAAGGTCGTTAAAAAATTGCCGCACCAAAAACGGTGAAGTTTTGATTAACGGCTTGTTTTTACAAGACGTGTATACTACCACACGAACGTGTGGCACCCGAACGAATACGTAATGAAATGAGTATTTATAATTCGTTCGTCTGGCTTACGTTTGAATACGTAAAGCTTTATGTTTTGTCAAACAGTAAGATCGCCAACATATTGTTTTTCGCATTTTGTTTACTTTTTTTTATATACAAATAATTCATTTTTCGTGGGTAGATGGCAACCCAACACTGTAAATGAAATATAAACAAAAACAGCTGATTTTTGCTTGAAAAAAAATCGTTTATTTTGTTTAGAAAACAATAAAAGTTTTGATAAAAATATAATTTGTATAAAAAAAAAACAAAAACATTTACAAATAAATATTATCGGGTGAATTGCCATGGGTTTTGATAGTGATTTTTTTATAAAAATTTTTTGTTATAAAGTATTTTTTTTATTTTCAATTTATAGCGAGCTTTCAACCTCCGTATATTTACAAAAATAAAGCAAATCACACATATTAGCTAGGCTGATACTAGTATTTCGATCTGGCTAAAGATCTCATCAGAACGCGAAGTTTCAGAAAAGTTAGAGCCTCCATAATAGGCAGAACTTTAACAAAACAACCTATTAATAATCAATTTTTCTCCATTCTTGTCTTCTTAGTAATCAAGCACGTGGTTAGGTCTTTTCCTAACAAGCATCATGACGTTACTAAACTTTGAAGACCAAAAATGTTCTATTTATATAAAAAAAATTTAGTTTGTACTCTGGCTCAAGTAATATTTTTTACAGTTATATTAGTTTTTTTGTTTTTATATACATCGAGATTATTTTTATGTTATTTTCAATTTATAACGAGCTTTCAACCTCCGTATATTTACAAAAATAAAGCAAATCAAACATATTAGCTAGGTTGATACTAGTATTTCGATCTGTTTTATTATTAAACTGTGTCGCCTTTTTTCTTCGACGAATACTTTTTTGTGAACGTCTGTTTTTGACGTTTCAAATCGTAACGTGGAAACCAAAAAAAAAAGAGACGAAAACGACAACTCTTACGTTTTCACTCAATTCAAAGTGACATTTGCGATACAGAACCCCAAAATGAATTTCTTCACTCATTTATACGATTTTTTTGAGTGACACGTCTTGCAAAAACAGCCCGTAAAAGTTTTTAAATTTTTTAAAAAATTTAACATTTTACTTAATATAACATAGTTTTTTGTTAAGTACTCGTACTATCATCCATAAAAATATTTTCGTGCCATTCCAGCACACAAATAAAAATAAAAATAGCTTTTAAATTAAAAATGTTTTTAACAATTGCTTTCGATGAGGAAGGCTTTTGATCTGAATTGACTCGATATTTATAATCAGTACAATATTTTCCATTGAATGGTGCCCTGTAAAAGTTATAACCCTAATGTACATATTAAGCACACAATTTGTTGTTTCATATTGTTTGATATAAATAAAACTTTTTTTAAAGATTTTTGTATATATTGAACATACTCAATGTATGAGTATGAGGCTTATTTATGTGGAATATTAACAAATACAACTTTATTGTAGATTTAATATGTTTTTGATCTACAATATTGAGTTGTTTTTTTTTTTTTTTGCAAAAGAAAACATAATTTCTTATTTAAACCATAATAAATTTCATTTAAAGTTATAGAAATCAATTTTAACATAAGACGTATGCGTAATACTAATTCATTTGTTCAACACGTATACGCCATGATGTACTGAAAATTTGTATTGAATATATATTACGTTTTTATCTTATAAATACATTTCAATTATTTTTATTTGAAGCAAAACTTTATTGATTATTACGAAGACCATTTGCTGACCCCAGCCAAATAGTCACCCAAAAACATTAAATAACAAAACTTTTATTTTTCGCTCTAGATAAAATTAAATTAGTTGTCTCAAAAAAGATATATCGTACAAAATATTCATGAACATATCAGTAAAAGATTAACTTAAAACTATTACCAACACAATATCAAATGTCATTTGCCATAATTCCATAAAAGTTTGTATAACTACAAAATTAATTTAAATGTATGAATAAGTTAAGACGATTTAACACTCTAACGGGTAAGGCTGCCTCAGAGCAGTCTCCATAAAATTTGCCACAAATGCGTAAAATGAGCGTTTTATAATTAGAAATTAATATATTCCGATAGAAAACTACCCAGCCAGAAAAATACGAACGGCAAAGCATTGGCCCAGTGCTTTAAACAGTGGTATGAGCGTTGGCAGAGCGTTGGATATCTGAAGATTTAAGTGCTTTGCCAACCCCAAAATGATAACACCGGGCAGGGCTTAGCAGTTCCTTTTTTAAAACATTGGCAAAGCACTGGCAATAAGCGCTTTGCCAGTACCAAAACCAAAAACGACCAATAAAGTCCTACTTAGTAATTCACTTCAGTAAAGAGTTGTATTATTTCTTATTGAATGATTTTGGTAATTTGAACAGAAATAACAATAGGCTTGTTTCAGCTAAGTTTATTACAAAATAACTAAATATTTTTTTTATCCAATTATTTTTGTGATAAGTTAGCACGATTTTTTACTACAATTTTATTAAAGAAAGAAATTTGAAAATAAATTTCTAAGTAAAATTTTAGTACAAAAACTATACTTTGTGCTGACTATAATAAGAGAACTTATTACAGTCTTTTTCCACTCTTGTTGTGAACAAGGGATGTGCCACTGTTTTTATTAAGTTAACGGCTGTAAATTTTGTAAATAAGTACTGGCAATGCACTTTTTGCCAATGTTGGGAAAGCGTTCTAAGTCAGTACTGTGCCAGTGCTTTTTTACTTTTACGGTTGTAAATTTTGTAAATCAAGTACTGGCAAGCACTTTTTACGAACGTTGGCAGAGCGTTCTAAGCCAGAGGTTTGCCAGTGATTTTATTATTTTTACTGTTGTAAATTTTGTTAATTCAGCACTGGCAAAGCACTTTTTACTAACGTTGGCAGAGCGTTGTAAATCAGTGCTTTGCCAGCACTTTATTTGTTGAAACTTGGCAAATAGTGTTCTGCCAGTGCTTGATTTTTCAGACCATTGGCAATTTCTGGCTGGGTAAATTTTCTAAATATTTTGCAAAAAAATTTTTAGCGTGCCGTCCACGGTTTGAAAGCGAGAAAGCTTTAAAATCAAAATTTCGTAAAATTTCAAAAATTAATTGTTTTTGAAAAAACATAGTTTTCAAAAATCTAAAAAACCAATTTAAGTTGACTAAAAACTCTTCATAATAAAATATAAATAAGATTGAGGCTTTAGCTTTAATAATAAATCCTTACTTTAGTCCAAGGACTCACAGGATTATATACACTCATAATAATCCATGCTTAAAAATACAAATATATTTTTCGTAAATTTTTTTTCGTAGAATGTACAAACATTTTGTTTATATTACAAAACTTTTGTATAAAACAAATTTTATAAATTTACAAATTTCGTAAAAAATACAAACATGATTTCGTAACATTTTTTTTGTACATTGTACAAAAATTTATAATGTTACAAATATTACATATGGATGTTGATGTGGTTAGAGGTCGGATTTGCAATCAGAAGGTTGCGAGTTCAACTCCTGGCCAGGACATTTTTTTTTTTTTTTTTTTTAGTTTTTATATTTTTTTTGTTTATTAATGTTTTTTAAATTTATATGTTTTATTTTTTTATTTCATTATTACTATTTTTGTGTTTTGATATAAATGGATATTTTGTATTTTGTTTAATAAAGAGGATTCTAAAACAAGTTAAAGAGGACCCGAAAACACTACTTCCACTTTATTTGCCGGGTTTAGTATGAAATTCAATAAAATAAATATTTAAAAAGATAAAATATTTAATAATAAAATGCAATTAGTTTGAAATTGTTATTTAAGTTTTTTATTATTATTATTTTTTTATTTTGTTTTTTAATATATTATTTGATATATTTATAAAAAAAAATATATTATTTTATTTAGTTCAATAAACATAATAAATATATTTAATGGCCATTTTACCTTTTTTATTAAATATTTGTAGCATATTTTTCTAGTTTTCATAAAAATTTCATAATATTTTCGACTTAAGTTCCTTTTTAGTTTGTTGTATTGCATCAGCTACTTTGGTGCAAATGGTAGAGGGGTCTACTTCAACACAGCAGGACGTCACTGAAATCGTGAGTTCGATTCTGGTGTGGCACCATTACATTTTTTTTTTTTTTAATTTTAAAATAAACCCGTAAGGTATGCACCACATTTTTATTTAAAAAAGTTTTTACAAAACTGTACGAAATGTGATTTGTATATTCTACAAATTTTTTCGTAATGTCAAAATAACCAAAACTTTCGTAAAATGAACAACGGCTTTCGTGTATTTTACCTGTTGATTATTATGAGTGTAAGGATTCCTCTAAAGGACATCGTCTTAACTTATAAACTAATAGACGGATTTTTATGAAATTTTGCAAAAAGATGACTTTAAGCAAGGCGTTGAAGTATAAGCAATATAAATTGAAGTTTAGATACTTTTTCGCCTAATTTCGTTTTTCAAAAAAGCGAAAATCGTGATATCTTCTTAAGTAGGAGCAGAAAAAAATAGTTTTCGAGCGTTGTTATATCTTGGTATTTGTCCAAAGCTTCTCTTTTATTTGCCTTAGTTTTCACCCTAAAGTGTTTTGGCACATATCGCCCAAAATAGGTAACGATAAATAATTTTGTTTACGAACTTATCATTCGTTTTTCGAGTGTAGCACATAGTATGAATTTCGTTGCAAAACATTGTTTGCCAGTTAGAGGGTTAAGCACGTTGTGTAACTTTTAATTCTGTTTGAAAATTTACCAAAGGAATAAGTATATACTGACCATATGTTAACATATTTAACTTATTTATTAACTGTTTATCTAAAGTTTTAAAAATTGTTTTACAAATATATTGTTATACAGATTTAAGAACGTTGTGTAACTTTTAATTCTGTTTGAGTATTTTTAAAAAGGAATAAGTTTATACTGACCATATGTTAACATATTTAACACATTTATTAACTGTTTTTCTGAAGTTTTAAAAATTGTTCTACAGATATAACCATTAAGTTTTATTTATCTTTTAGTTTTGCTATGATTCTCTGTGATTAATTATAAAGTATTTATAATTTTTGTTACAAATGTTTTTTAATATTTTAAAATTGAATCTTTCTTTTACTTGGTCTTATGTTTTAATCGAGGCAATTATATTTTACAGGCGCGTTTCTTGTCAGATAGATTTAAATGGACGCACATGTTTTGCAGTTGTACAAGGGATTTTAATTAAATCGTCATTATTTATAGATAAAATATATTATTTTTAGCAATTATGGAAACATTTTTTTGAAAATGCTTATTAACTTGGAAATTTCATTAGTTATGAATAGTGATGGGATTCTACCCGGTATTTACCCAAGCATGGGTAAATACCGGGTAAATAAAAGATAAATACCTTTTTTGGGAATTTATTTGGGTATTTATAAAAATTATTTGAAATGCAACATCTAGCAAGCTCTAGTTGTCAATCAGCTGAAACTTCATTTGAAATGAGTAATTTGATTTAATGTTTTCAATAGCACGTGTGTTGTTAAATATCAGAAGCGGATAAAATCGAATTAAAACTATATTAAATTGTCTTAAAATTATGGAGAAGGTATGTATTTATTAGTGAAGCTAATATTGATGAAATGCAACAATAAACTTCAATCATTTTTATGTACAGTCATGGGAAGACCTAAAAATGAAAAAATATGGAAGCATTTTGCAACAAACATAGTTGTTTGCAGATATTGTGACACGATTTATAAACAATGAAATGTTAATAAAATGACAAAACATTTAATGAAATATCTAAAATGTCCCGTTTTGGTGAAACGAGATATTTATCAAACGAATCCAGGTGAACTAACAACAATTTCAATGGAAAATTCGTCTCAGTCCAGTGATGTTTTAAGCTCTTTGAATTCTCTCCAATCATCAAACTCATGCCAAATAATGTCTGATGAGTATAAAGAGGACCTTCATGAGAAACTGTCCAAGGCTTTTAATGTATCTGTTGCTCCATTTCCAATGGTGGAACATCCGCTGTGGGCACAGTTTTTTGAATAATTGCAACCTTCATATAAATTGCCAAACAGAAAGGCAATTTCCACTAAGTATTTAAACAAACTATATAATGAAACAGTAAACGATATTACTATGCAACTGAAGTCCGGAAGGTACTAGCATCTCCAGTGTGACAAATGAAGGTGTAATAAATTTTCTTGTTTCTAAGCCAGAAGTAGTTTGGCAACGGAAAGCAACAACATAGTTTCTACCCACCTTTTTGGTAAGTACCCGGGTATTTACCAATTTTTACCCAATTTACCTATTTTGCCGGGTATTTACCATTTGGGTATTTACCCTTTGCCTATCTCTAGTTATGAACATTAAAAAACAAATAATATTTTGAATAGTTCTACAATTTAAAATTTTGTTAAATAACCAAATTAATAAATTCTGATGGGCTTTAATAAAAAAAAATTGTCAATATTACAAATGATGACTTTTATATGAGAAAGTGTTAATATTGATAATTTTGTTGATTTTGTTGATTAAGTGCTAATTCTTTGTGGTGCTAATTAATAAATATTTTTTAAAATTTTTGCCAAATTTTGATATTCGCTGTTCAAGTTATTTTTTAGGTTTTTTGAATATTTTTTAATTATTTTTTATTTCATTACTTTTTGTATTTTTTTTTAAACGTCATATTTATGGCGTTTAAAAAATTGTATTGGATTCGGTGGTGACAATCGAATTGATTAGAAGTTCGGCTGCCCCAACCGAAATGACAAAAAATTCGGTAGCAACAACCGAATTGGTTAGAAATTCGGTTTGCAACTGCTGACTGGAGTTAAAATGATAAGAAATTCGGTTGGTATAACCGAATTAATGAAAAATTATGCTGCTGTGACGAAATTAATGCAAAATTCTGCTGTTGCATCCGAATTTATGTAAAATTTCTGTTGTTGCAGCCGAATTGAGCATGCCAGAGTCAAATTCTGGTTTGGCACACAAAATTCTATTATATAAAGGGTGTCCCAAGAAGAGCGCAATTTTTAAATTTTAAATAAAACACAGATATTTAAAAAAAAATCGTGAAGCTTTATTATATCGTAAAGTAGACAGAATGATGTTATGTATGGAACAATATATCGTGCAGGTGGCCGCCGCGGCTTTGCTGGCATGCACGCGATCTTTTAATGAAATTTTTAATGACCGTTTTGCATGAATGCTGCGGTATTTCATTAATGCAGCGTCCAATTTCCTCTTTTAAGGCTTGAGTCGTCGTCGGCTTATTCGCGTAAACCATCGACTTCAAAAAACCCCAAAGAAATAAATCTAATGGTGTTAAATCGCACGATCTAGGCGGCCAAAACGCGAAATAACACGACCGACAAATGACTGATGCAGTAATTGAATTGTTTCTCTGGCTGTATGACATGTGGCGCCGTCTTGTTGGAACCACATGCTCTCCACATTCATTTCTTCAATTCTAGGCAAGAAAAAACTGGTTATCATTCACGATACCGAACACCATTGACTGTTTGCGCTTGACCTGCCTCATTTTCGTGAAAAAAGGTCCAATGATACCTCCAGCCCAAAAACCACACCACACAGTGACACGTTGAGGATGCATTTGCTTCTCGTGAATCACTCGAGGATTTTCCTCACCCCAAATGCGACAATTCTGCCTATTGACGAAGCCATCAAGATGAAAATGGGCCCTAGTCACTGAAGATGATTTTATCGGCAAAATCAGCATTTTCATGTTGTCTCTCCAATACCCAATTAACACAATGAGAATGCGTTGTTCATTCGTGTAGCGCTCCATTTTTACTAACCTCGTACCTTCTACTAGCAAACAATAACAATTGTTCAAATGTCAAACAATGACACTTCGAATGTTGCCAGATTTAAAAATTGCGTTCTTCTTGGGACACCCTTTATTTAACGAGGCTGCTGCAACCGAATGATTCGATTGTGACAACAGAATTCAGTTGTAGCAAATAAGATTATTGTTAATCCCACGTTCTGCCAACGCATAACCGACAATCGCCGACACTTTGCCAACACTGTGCCGATTGTATTTTTCTGTAGTTTAAAAAACTACCTTCAATCATAAAACTGGAACTAATTCTCAAAAAAAAAAAATAAAAAACAGTTTAAGGTTTATGACAAAAGTTACAAAATTATTATTTTTACCTCAAAAAAGTGTTTTTTTTTTCTAAATCCTAAGTTTTCAAAAGTGCGCCAAAATATTCAAAGAGATATTTATATAATTAAGATGCTAATGTATTCCCAAAGATAACGTCTACCTAAATTTCTGCGACCGTTTGCGACGTTTCATAAACTTTACAGATTTTGGCCTTTAACTGAAAAATGGCCACCAGACCTCACTTAGATGCTAAGTAAGATTTTAATGTCTAAATTTTGTATCTAGTCTAAAACTAGTATAGATATGAAAGTGAATAGGCAGATTGGATTTTTCTGATCTAAAATCTGAAAAAAAGAATGAAAATGTCGAATTTAATATAGCGCCCATGGTTTTAAATCTTTGAAATAATTAATTTTATTAGTCAATTGTATATTTGATGTGGTCGCTCCAGATGATTCGTCAAAAAAATATTTATTTCAATTTACGATAGCTCGATATATTTTCTGCAAAATTTTTATTAAAAACTTATATTATAATTTGTTGTAATTTTACCAAATTTTTTCATTATTTTCTTACAGGATTTAATTAAATCAATTACAAAATAAAATAAAATAAAATTGCTCCTAAACAAAATATTGAAAAAAAAAATGCAAATTTGCTTACAATTTTTTAATTAAATTTAATCTTCAAATTTAATATCACTTTGTAACACATTTTTTAGCATTACGATTAATATTTTTTTTCTGCTTTTTGCCCAGTTCTCTTGATTTATTGGTGCAATTATGACAAATGACCACAAGCATTAAATGATAAAAGAGACACATAGAAGAGTATTAAGAGTTTTACCGAATATTGTTTGACCTTACACAAAAAAAAAAAAAAAAATCAACAATAATTTAACAAATTTACCTGCATTAAATATTCTGAATTCCTAAATTCATAATAATGGGAACACCTTCGGTAGCACTTAACCGCACCGAAGTAAGATAATGAGTTAGAGCTATGAACTAATAAGATCGTCAACTTTGCATCAGCTGGCGAGCAACAACTGTTATAAAACAAATCATCTCGCGCAATTACAGTGTTGCATTGTTTGAAGCTCTTCATATTTCCACACCGATCATCTCTCCTCTATCCCCTTTCCAAAGAAAGGGACACATTAATACGAAGAATTTCCTGAGTGTTGCTTCTCAAAAAAAAAAAAAAAATACTGCGTACAAAAAATCTAAATATCTTATATGTTAAATATGTTTTGATATAAAAATATTGTAAATTTTAACCCTCTGTTTAACCACTAAACATGCGATTGCCCAAAAAAAAATACTGGTGTAATATTTTTTTGTCCTCAACAACATATCTAATTCTGCGGATTAACCACTGTGTAGTTTTCTTGTTAGATTTTTATTTAAATCATCAAGTTTGCTTACAATTAATACGTGTAAGTTACTCTAGGCGTATGAGTTATTTTTTAATTTATTATTAAGTATACGTATTATTTTTGTTTTCAACGAAAACAAATTCCTCTTTGTACATAATTGACCATGACTTCTTTATTAATACATAAAATTTCTTAAAACACAAACGAAAGGACTAACTGATAGCCTTCATCTTCAGTTTAGTAGGTGCTATGAAACTGTTATGTAGGATATGTTTCAATTTCTATCATTAGTTTATTCGCCTCTTTTAAAAACATTTTATCTCCTAGGGGGTACTTATTGTAATGGCCTATTTCTTACCAGTGGCGTATCCAGGCCATGATTTTATGGGGGGAGAGTTTTTGAAAATTTTTGTAAAATTTTTCAAGAGAGATACGAAAACTCTTAAATGGATTTTTATCCAAAAAATTAGGATGTGAAACATTAAACATTAAACATTTTTTTTTTTTTTTTTTATTTTAGAAATGTTGAGGTTAAGAAAAAGATAAAAGTTTTTCTCTAAAAATTATAAACACTATTAATTTTTAAATCAGACTAGACTAGTTTATGCCTCTTTTTAAGGACAGCCGTCATCAGTGATTTTCCATTTAAATTGTATTATTATTTGTGTATTTATAATTGTCAGATTGTCTCTATATGATAAATTTTTTCAACAACCTACAGCTGTAAGAATCAAACCTGCGCTCTTCTTACATTTCAAACGTAACAATACCATTTAGCGATCACACCCAAGTATGGCCTCGAATGTAATGCAGCTAAATTGCAGTTTTCTTTCCTATTAGCTTTTCTGTTATTGTATACAGTGTTGCCAGGTATGTTGAGCATGAAATCGTCCAATTTCCCAATAAAAATCCTCTTTATATTTTTAAAAATCGTCAAAACAAAAAATATTTGTTACAAGTGGGATAAAGTTTTAATAAAAAAAAGAATAATAATGTAATTCACATTTCAAGTGCCCATATACTATCGGTATAATAAAGGGTCCGCCAAATAACTTTTTTTTTTTGAACTCCTGAACCAATTGGACTTTGTATGGCGTCATACCAAGGTCTTTATGCAAAAATCGTCTCAATGATGCCTCCGTAATGTTCAATTGTTGAGAACGACGGTGAATTGATGTTGATGGCGCTTCACGCACTGTTTCTGCCACAGCAGCAATATTCTCGGGTGTACGCACTGTTTTTGGCTTTTCACGCTTTGGTTATCGATGAGGATGCCAGTTTATTTCACTTTTTTCACAAGATAACGAACATACGGACCATATTCGTTCAGCGGAAGGATAAAACTAATTATCTGTCAAATCGGACATGAGCTAAGTGTTACCATTCACGAAATAAGCACTAGTTGAAAAAAAAAACGTTAGATGGCGGACCCTTTATAATACGATTTTTTACACTTTTATGTAATTTAAACTTCGAAAATCATGATATTTTATAGCGATAGCACTTTACCACTTTAACTGTTAATTCCTTCTACATAATTCTGTAAACACCACTTCAGTAGCACAATTTTTAAATCTTAAATTCTTTTACATAGTTTAGAAATTCTTTAACAATGTTATTTTCCTTAATTATTAAATTTGGACTTCCATTAACGAATTAATAAAATAAATTGTGAAATTTTTGATTATTTCATATTTTTCATTTTGGGTTGGTTTTATTTTTAATATTGCTAAAAATTATTTATTATTTTATTTATTATTAATATTATTATTGTTTATTTTTATTTAAATATTGTTTATTACTGCATGTTTTTCCATTTTCAAATATAAATCGTGAATATCTGAAGTTTCACTTTGGAACACTTTATTTATATTAATATTAGGCCTGTTTTAAAGCACCGGATTTATTTTTGGATTTATTAATCAGAATATTCGAACCCGATATTTGTTTCGAAAAAACTTTTATGTTTTTTTTTTTTAATTTAAAAAATATTTTATTTTTAGCTCAATCTTAGAGGCCTTTTAAACGAAGAAATTAATTGCAGGCAATTTTTGAATTCTCTTTTAAAGTTGATTCTAAAAATCATTTTACATTTAAACGAGGAGTTTTTACATGCAATTTTTTTGACGTTTATTTTTCCAATCTTCTTTAATTGTTCATTCGTTGAAATTTAATTTATTCGTAATAATTAAAAATAATATAATTTAATAATATAAAATAATATAATTTAAAATAATATATAAATAGTTCTTTATTCCACATTATTTATTTATTATTTTACGAAATATTTTCGATACACAACACTTGAGAAGCCGAATACGAATAAAGCAAATTAACAAGAATACGAACGATAGCAAAAAGAAATGTCAAAAAATATCTTGAAAAACGAAAA
Source organism: Delia radicum (assembly GCA_021234595.1). Lineage (NCBI taxonomy): Eukaryota > Metazoa > Arthropoda > Insecta > Diptera > Anthomyiidae > Delia > Delia radicum. Next base: position 204,281,053 of record CM037854.1, read on the forward strand.
CTGGCAATTTTTGCTACCCCGCTTGCTTCTCTACCCCGTTTGCCAACAAACAATAATTGCAGGCAACGTTGCAGGCAACAAATTGCTCCGTTTAAATGGCCTCTTACACTAATTAAACTTTATAAAAATATAAATAATAAAAAAAGCAGGGTTGGCATTCAATAACTTTTCATAATAACGATTGGCTAACACAGTAATTTAAAAAAAAAAGTTATTTTGTTGATTTAACAAAATTTAATGGGTAGAATTTTAAAATAAACCCTATAAAGACACATGCCACTATAGGAATCGTAGTTTTAAAACGTTGGCATTGGTGTGTCCGTGGCAGGCAACTGACATTGTAATGAAAAGGTAGTGTTTCACAACCATGAAAAAAGTAAGCACATACTCAGGGAACTTCTGCTGTAAATATTTGTCGTTGTTTTAGTTGTAATACAGTATCTTTATTTTTAAGTGAAAAAACAGTCATTTGTAGAAGAAATTTAATTTTTGACTACAATTGTATGTAGTTCATTTAAAAAACAAACCACATTAAATTACAGTATTATGACTTTACATTCATTTTATACAGTATTTTTGTTTATTTAAAAAAAATAAAACAAATTAATGTTTGTTTATATTTTACTGCACTGACTGAACCACTCATTAATAATACAATTGTAGTTAATTTTTGAACAGTAAAAAACAAATGACTATGTTAGTTAAATTTTCTAAAATGTAAGTCGTTATTTTTTCAAGTGAAATTTCATTTGTTTTTAGCTACATTTGCATTGGTCTTTACCTTTATTAAGTGCTGAAAATAAATTAAAATAAACCTAACATGAATCCATAAAATAACTTTTTTGCTAAACTTTCAATAAAAAATTGTTTTTAATTTTAACAAAATTAAAAAAATCCAAAAAATAGATCCGGTGATTTTTTAATAATAGCAAATAAACATGTTTTGCTGACATATTAACCGTTTGTCAAAAAATCGTCATTTTGGAAGCAAAAATCGTCCAATCGTCCTTTAGTAATTTAGGTACTAAAAATCGTCAAAATGACGATAAATCGTCAAACCTGGCAACAGTGATTGTATATTATACACAGAAGTGACAACACTAACAACACAAATATTCTATTTTTAGATTTTTGTTTATTTTTCTAATCTCCTCCGTCTCTCTTCTTCTTTTTGTAGCATGTTTTTGTAAAAATAAATTATTTACTTTTGATGAACTCAAATGTAGAAATTCAGAATTTTAGTAATTGAAAATTCTATAACATCAGACAAAGTATTCGCGTGAAATAAAATTCGAAATTCAGAATTAATTTTAATTTCATCAAGGTGAAATTAAACTAATAACTTTAATACTGAATATTTTTTAGTAGACTGGAACTCTTGAGTAGTAATGTAAAATCAAAGTACTTGAGCAAAAAATATGAAAAGTTTTATGATTTATTAAAAATTGTTTCAGTAACCACGTGCCCCACTTCAAAAAATCTGAAAAAATTATCAAAAATGAATTTAAAATTTAAAATAAATTTTTAATTCTAAACAACTTTTCTTTTTAAAATAACAAAAAACGTCGTTTGTTGTTTATGCTTATTTTACAATTTTTAAACATATAACATTTTTTTACCTTTGTTGTTTTGTAAGTGGTTTTTCAACTTTTTTTAATTTTGGTTTCTTCCGATCTTTTTAATTAAATTTACTGAAGAATTTAAAATGTTTTTTTTTTTTGTGAAACATTTTGTGAAACATTTTTATTGAAAAATTTAACGGACATCTAAGGACTCGTCAGTGGTTATTTTAAGTATCAATTGAACAAAGTATTTTATATTGGTTTGATATAATTTTTATTAAAATAAAAATTATGTTTTTTCGACCTTTAATTGTGCAATGAAAATAAAAATTATTCAAGTTCGAGGCCATATTCTATATTTCGTTATTAGGATATTGTGCTAACAAATAATCTAAAACGTTTTTTTTTGTTTTCAAATTTTTTATTTGACCCTTTCACGAATGTGTTGATAGATCTATTTCAGGAATTTTCTTGGTTCCCATCATCAGAACACGTTTTGAAAGAACGTGTTCTGATGGTTCCAAACATCAAACATTCATATTAACTAGTTTACTCACTACATGAGAACTTATATATGAGCTCGAAGTTAAAGATTATCACCATTGATCAAAAAATAAATTGAAAACTTGTTTGTTATGTGAAAATTTGAAAACAAAAAAACGCTATAGATTATTTGTTAGGACCATATCCTAATAAAGAAATATAGAGTATGGCCTCGAACTTGAATAATTTTCATTTTCAGTATTTTATATTGTTAAATTGTTATATATGATTTTTTTTTTACCTTGTGTCAGTTTGTTTCAAACCCAGCGCCATACATCAGGCTATGATTCATAGCATCACGTCTTAGCTAGTAGAGTATGTTTCAATGATATTTTTTTTGCAATATTTTTTTGCGACACCGATTTCGGAAATTGATGCCATTTTTGCAAAATTAAATTTAATGTTTTAAGACTGTACCGATTTATCTTTCATTTATCTTTTATCTCTCATGTTGTTGGTATTTGAAATAAATTTCACAAAGTTACTCCAACTGTACTGAAATATAAGTTTTAAAATGCGAATTTTTAAAGAAAAATGCGTTTTTAAAAGATATTTACAAATTTTAAGAGCATATTTTTCGTTTTTATGTAGTATTTTATGTGCATAAAATTAATTTTTTTGAGCTAACTACCCAAAAGAGCTAACGACCCAAACATTGAACGATGACATATCCATATGACACTTTCATTTGGTTAGAATTGAAGGGGGTAGAGGTCGAAAATTTTATATTTTTTAATGGTTTGATATGGAATGAGTCATACGTGGCTTTTATGCATTTATTCAATATGTAAAAATTGTATATAATATATTTGAAGAGCTTATTGTAAAACCTTGATAAGCCACATTTATATTATTGCCGGTTTTATCTGTTTACTAGTCCACCTTTGATGAGAATTTGATAAAAGCTTTGCTTGTACACTTAGTACAAGTATCTAGAGAATAAAAGTCCTCCAAAAGTCATACTGTATTCATAAAATCAAAACTTTAAAGGCAAAGACCACTAAAAATTAGTATGTGGCTTATCAAGTTTTTACAATAAACCGTTCATTTGTTCCTTTAAATTTTTAAAATAATAAAGTTTACATGTGACAAAGGGTCCGCCATCTAACGTTTTTTTTTTTTTCAACTAGTGCTTATTTCGTGAATGGTAACACTTAGCTCATGTCTGCTTTGACAGATAATTAGTTTTATCCTTCCGCTGAACGAATATGGTTGTGTATACGCTTGAACGACGCTAGGAAATATTGCGACATTACTTTGAAAATCATGGTAATGTTGCAGAATGTGTGAGCAAGGAGTGGCCGTTACATTCAATGGCGATCGTTATCGGTCCATGTTGAACGAATTTTTGTTCACAAAAATTGAAGAGGAGGATATTGGCAACATTTGGTTTCAACAGGACGGCGCTACGTGCCACACAGCCGAAGCTACACTCGATGTTTTGCGCCCTGTTTTTGAAGATCGCATTATCAGCCGCAGAGCTGATGTCGTTTGGCCACCTCGGAGCTGCGATTTGACACCGTTGGACTATTATTTGTGGGGTGCCGTCAAAGATAAGTGTTACGCCAACAAGCCAGAGACAATTGACGCTTTTAAAGGACAATATTCGTGAACCCATTGGTAAAATACAGCTGCACACAATCGATAATGTGCTTAAAAATTGGACCGATCGTGTAGGCTACTGCATGGCCAGCCGAGGCAGCCATTTGAATGAAATTATTTTCCATTATTAACCGGAAGGATTGTACTTTCAAATAAAAAAAGAAATTTGAGAAAATATTCAGTAGTTTTTTTTTATAGCATTTTCAAAAAAAAAAGTTATTTGGTGGACCCTTTATAAATATTTAATAACTATTATTTCTTTGTATTTATTACACATTTTGAGAGGAAATTTCAACACTTTGGATGATTCTTTTTTTGAACTATACTAATAATATTCCGAAAAGCTTATATAACTTTAATTCTAGTAAAATATTAGATGTTTCTACCAAAATTCTTTTAAAAAAAAGATGTAAGGCTTTTTCTTTATCATTTCGATGGGAGATTTACAACCTTTATGTAACAGTTTACCATTTTCGGATTAAAGCATTTATTTTAATAGCGAAAGTAAATACTTAAACATCTGATAACTTTTTTAACAGAACTTTTCAAATAAAATTACGATATTTAAAAAAAATATTAAAAATATACTTTAAAATGTCTTGTGGAAACGAATATCCTCTAGCGCTCCATGACACGCATGTTGTAGCTTTACCAGTTCTGATTTAAGCAAAAAAAAAAATTTGAAATGCGGAAACCTATTTAATTTAACCATTAATTAAAATTACAAATTACAAATCCTGTTATTTTAAAGTTATTTTGTATTGGATTTTATTTATATTTTTCATTTATCGGTTTTATGGCGCATATATCACCCTCACCCCACCCCCTCTTTATCCGCACCTGTTCTTACACACTTCATACAGATGTTGCGTTTTCTTTATTATTTGTTTATGAAATCTTTATGTCTCTTTTTTTACTCCATAAAAGGAAGATTATTTTTTGCCAGATAGTCAGCATCAATCTTTTACATGATGCTTGTATCTGATAAAACTTTTTAAAGGACACATTTTATATAACTTTTGATGTTGAGAAAAGAAAATATCATTGTTACGACCATTAAGGATTAAAATAAAAAAAAAAAATGCTTTTATATTAGTTGATATAAAAGATATTTTGGTCAAATTTTAAACAATTATAGTTAAGCACCCCCCCAAAAAAAAAACTAGCAGAATCATAATGGCCAATTTATTTAAGTCGTTCAAATTTTTTTAATATTTTTAAGTAACTATTTGTATAAGATATCGCCAATATTTATATTTTAACTAAAACTGTAGTAAATTTTAGTATATTTTCGATTTAGTATAATTGAAAAATTCATGGTCCGGTCGGTCAAAAGCTGTTATTTTTAATTGACAACACGCGATAACAATTTTCCATAATTTTTAAATTGCGATTGTAATCAAGATGTTAGATTAAACTATTCAACTGCCAAAAAAACTTGTCTTTGAAACGCATGTTTTTTAATAGACCTATGTTAGGTGAATAAAAATCTGGCAAAAAATTCCATATGAGTCATTCCATGTCAGACCGTACGATTTTTGCTAAAAATTCACTTTGATGTCTCCAATGTCTTTCAAAATTTTAGTACGTAGTCCTCATTAAAAAATATTTTACCCTTGTTTCCAGAAAAAAATTAAAAATATATTAAATATTTTTTAATGTTTAATACGTCTGGCAAATTTAAAGTAAATCGGAAGAGGGTGTTGTAAATAAGGTATTCGGTCTGACATGGAATGCCTCATATGCAGTTTTTAATTACCGCGATTTTTATATTTACATCATTTACCCCATTTTTACGTATGTTTTACCCAATTTTTCGAAATTTTATCGGGAAATCACGAAATTCTTTTAAGAATATAAATCTACACAAAATTATCTTTAACCTGTGTATAATAATGTCGAAGTTTATACCAGAATATCGCACTGGAATTGAAAGAAAGCTGAACATTTTCCTGTTTTAGTTTTATCCTTATAAATATGATGCATGTTAAAATTTTTAAAATTTTATCATTGTGCTTAAACTAGACATTCCAAGAAAGAAATATTTGCAAAATCCATTGAAACGGCCCAGAAATATGAAAAAATAATTTCACAATTTTAACTTAAACCAAACTAAAAATTTCATCTTCAATATAAAAACATATTATTAAGTTTATTACTGAAGAATTTTCAACTTTTTGCCCATGCAAAATTTTCGATTCCTAGTAACACCGTTGAAATGTTCTGAAACAAACATCGACATTATTATATTCAAATTGTGTGTAGATTTATATTCTTATATAAAATTTGCATGATGACTTTTTACACCTAAAAACTAAGACCGTAAAATATTTGACACTAAAACTAAAGTAAACTTTTCTAAAGTTTAAAGGTACGCTGAATCCAAATCTAGTATCAGTTACTCTAGTTACTCTATGATATCAGACGTTTGAGCTACATTAACGGGAAAAGTGTCGTTTTTGATATCAATGCTCCGATTTTTCACCTTCCTGGAAATATAATCTTCATAATACTTGTAACGGCACCTGAACAAACTACTCTAACGCTTTTTTAAGTTTTGAATTTTTAAGACAACTTATTTCCTTACGAAAATATTGTTAATTGAAATTAAGGTTGTAACTACAATTTTAAAGTCCCGCAGTGTAAAATTTTAAAAATTTCGAATATATCAAGTTCAATTGACGATCGTTGCAAGAAAAAAAAATAAGATATCTTAAAAATTCAAAAGCCAAAAAAAGGGTAAGAGTAATTTGTTCAGATACCGTTAAGAGTGTTATAAAAAATATATTTCCAGGAAGGTGAAAAATTGTAGTATTTTTTATCGAAAACAACAAAAATTATATCAAACTTGTATAAAAGACAAAGTACGGTCTTGTTTACTCCTCCTTTACATTTTGTTTTTTTTTTTTTTAACAAAGCAAGTGTGAACATAAAAAGGAGAAAAAAACCAAAAAAAACGTGAATTGAATATCTACCAAAGGTACCCCTTGCACATAACAAACAAGTTTTCAATTTATTTTTGATTAATGGTGATAATCTTTAACTTTGAGCTCATATATTAGTTCTTATTTAGTGATGAAACTAGTTTGATGTTTTGCATGGGATTGTCACTTATTTCAAAACGTGTTCTGATGATGGGAACCAAGAAAATTCTCGAAATAGATCTATCACTACATTCCTGAAAGTGGTCAATTAATAAATTTGAAAACAAAAACTCTATAGATTAGTTGTTAGGACAATATCCTAATAAAGAAATATAGAGTATGGCCTCGAACTTGAATAATTTTCATTTCCATTAATTCTGTAAACTTTACAAAGTTTTAGTTAATTGAAAATAGCATTTTATTCTGTAAAATTAAAAAAAAACTTTTACCAAATATTTGTAGACTCAAAATAGCAATCAAAGCCTGTAATATTAACAAATTTTTTTTTCCATATTTACATCAAATTCCGTAGAATTCATAAATTCGCATTAAAAAAAAAAAAACTAAAAATAAACTTAAAAAATTTCACATTTTTTAACGATTTTTTTGTCTACTAATATTTCGTAATTGTTTTTGCTGCTTTTAGCAGATTATTTTGTTACTTTAAATTAACTAAAATTTAGCTCAAATATAACTAAATATTTGTAAATTCTATAGATTTCTTTTCGCTATTATTATATTACTAATATTTAATAAAAAATATCTGCAAATTTTAACAGTTTTTTTTGCTAAAATTTTAGTCGATTATTTTTTGCTATTTTTACTGGTTTATTTCTATGAGTGTACAATACTAATGCTTTTGTATACAACTTCAGTATTAATAGCTGAAAAATTCAATAAAAAATTGTAACTATAAATAATAAATTAGTTTAATCCATAATTATTCTTAAAACCACAAATTCTATAATTATTAATTTCTTTGTGATGTAGCATCAAATGGCAAAGAAAGGTCAAATATTAAAAATAACTTTAATTAATCCATATTCTACTGCCGTTGCTTTAAAGCGGCATCTAGTTTTGTGGTTCGAGCATTTAAGATAGGAGAGCTATATAACAACGCAGTTCAAATCAGAAATGAGGTTAAAAAGAGTAAAGTTTCCCTTAATCGACCTTTCCAAACCAACGGAACTAAAAATTTGGCGAATCCATCTAATAAGAATAGAATTTGGAAATTTGTACAGGAACCGGAAAAAAGAGAATACGATATCTTGAAAACCTGCCTAAATACTTTCGGCATTGCAACAGACATTAAATACTGACATTATATATAACCTCATACATAATTATAAATGCGCCGGAGAACATTTTTTTTTTTTATTATTTCCACAATATATTTTTTGTTTTAAATTTTATTCAAAATTAAATATTTCATTGGATTTAAGTAGATCTAAGGAAATATCAAAATATCTAGTTCGATCCACCAAACACAACTTATCTTTTGGTATCTAATTTGATCTAATTAGACCTAAATAAATTTCATGGGATATTTTGAGATCCATCAGGACTTAAATATAAATGCTATTGAAATTCCCAATTTTGAGATAAATTTTGATATAATTTAATACAGTAATATATTTGAGGGATCTGATTGGATATTACTGGATACCTTAATATTGAGACAAACTTGGATAAGATTGGATAGAATGTGGGAAATTTTAATAGGAACAGGAAAAAAGAGAACACGATAACTTGTAAACCTGCCTAAATACCTATATATAAGGTGGCGCAAAAGTAATCCTCCTATCAGAAAATGCTATACATAATAAATACATAATAAAAAAAAACATCGGAAGGTTATTTTTGCGCCACCTTATATAACCTCATACATAATTATATATGCGCCTGATGACAATTTTTTTTATATTTTCAACAATATATTTCTTGTTTTAAATTTTATTCAAAACTAAATATTCCATTGGATTTAATTAGATCGAAGGAAATCTCAAAATATCTAATTCGATCCACTAAACACAAATTATCATTTTGTATCTTATTTGATTTAATTAGACCTAAATAAATTTCATGGTATATTTTGGGATCTCTCAGGACTTAAATATAAATGTTATTGACTTTCCCGATTTTGATATAATTTAATAATGTAATATATATATATGTGTGATCTGATGGTATATTACTGGGTACATTAATATTAAGAAGAACTTGGATAAGATCATATATCAATCTACATCAAATGAGATTTGATTTTATAAAAATTTTAAATATAATTTTTTGTGGTCAGCCCGTGTAAAAAATATCTGATCTGAATAGATCTTGCTAGATCTGTTTTAGCAGATCTAAATAAATCTCATAGCATATACTGGGTGAATGCAATAATCCCCACTGAAATAACCCCCACCGCAGAAATGAAATAAGCCCCACCAAATTTATAAAAAATTTAAAGTGGGGCTTATCTCATTTTTGGTGGGCAAAGTTTCATTTTAATACGTGGGTATTATTTCATTTTATTACCCACCACATTTGGGGGGGGGGGGGGTTAATTCATTTTCGTTGGTGGGGATTAATTAATTTTGGTGGGGTTTAATTCATTTTAATTCTAATACCAATTCTTGGTTTTTGAAGTAATTCCTACTTTTACAGTACTAGTTTTATTTTGTAAAGGTGATCTTAGAAAGTACGAAAAAAGAATACGTTATTTCAATTAAAAAAACACATTTCTTCTTATTAAAAATCCATTCGTGCCCATATCACCAGGTTCCTTAGTTGGTAAAAAACTAATAATTTGCCCTTTTACAGAATGTTGACATAAATGTGTATCCATATTTTAGAAGGACACGGTGGGGTCCAATAACACCAACTGAAATAAAACAAAAATGGAAATGAAGTCAAATTCACAGGTTGACTTTATTTCCAACAAAAATGGAAATAAAACCAAGTCGGCTATATTTCCTTTTAAAGAATATCGTGTTATCCAATTTAAATCAATATTCCATTTATTTAATCTCAACGTGAAAAAAAATTTAAAAAAAAATGTTTATTGTTTTGTGTCGCGGGCAGGAAAACTTTAAGAACGGCCGCAGGCCGCCACACAGAAAAACTTAAGCTTGCGTAGCCATATTTCATTATTTGCCACATGAAGTTTTTGTAAAAGTTTTATTTTATAAAATAAAAATATAAATAATGTAAAGTGGGGCTTACCTCATTTTCGGTGGGCAAAGTTTCATTTTAATACGTGGGTATTATTTCATTTTAATGCCCACCAAATTTGGTGGGGGCTAATTCATTTTCATTGGTGGGGAATAATTTATTTTGGTGGGGATTAATTCATTTTGGTGGGCACAAATTCGGTGGGGCTTATTTCATTTTCGGTGGACACAAATTCAGTGGGGCTTATTTCATTTCGACGGTGGGGGTTATTTCAGTGGGGGTTATTTCATGCACCCGCATATACTATCAGATCTTAAAACTGTGGATAGGGGATACATTTTAGATCTAATTAGATGTGATCAAATCTGTTTAGATCTGATATTTTTAGATTTGAAGAATTTCAATAATTTTTCAAATTTTCCAGTTAAATGATTAAAAAACGTTTATTCTAATTTTAATACGTTAATCCAAAAGTTTATGGTAAATAAAGCGATAACAAAGACATGTTCAAACAAACCCAAATTTTTAAATGTTTCACTTTTTTGGAATACGGCTATGACAGCCGGGTTTATTTAAACATTTTTGCGTAGTCATCTGTAAAAGTGTTAATAAATCCTGATTAATGTAATTCTACTTCGCAAAACCAGCATATTTTTTGCATTTTTTAAAGGTTTCTTAAAGTTTTCGAAATCAAAAACTACACTTGAAGTTAATATGTCATAGAAAATGTACATTTGTATTTGATTGCATTCGAAAACGGCCCCCATGAATTCTCGACTGCCTATGGGGAACCTATTTTGTTAGTGTTAAACTATAAAGACCTCTTTTTACTAGAGCCCTGTTTAAGAGAGATTTTAAAATGAGTCATCCGATTGTCACTAAACTCTGTATTGTACCAGTTGTCAACTTTCCTCGTTTAGTATCATAATAAAAAGTTTTGTATTAAATTAGTTGCCTTTTTAATTAACCATAACATATGGGAAAACTTTAAAACGAGTTTACTAACTATGTTTTTTTTTATTTACAACTACAAACTACAGCAGGTATGAAAAAAGTGTCATTTCCACACAATTTATAAATATTAATATCCTACAATAAGCACAACAAATGTGGCATGCAGTAAAACATATTAAAGCAAAAATACACAAACACATTAGCACTCCAAAGAAAAATTTAACCCACACACCCATAAACAAACTTGTGCAACAGAGCAGTTACAATTGTTGCAAAGAAGTAAAAGAGAAATATAAAAATATGGTATTAGAGGTATGAAAGAATTACGGGGTGTACAAGGAAGATTAAAGTTGTTTGTTTAATTTAAATCACATTTTCCTCTAGAAATTTGTTCGCAAAGTAAATCATGGTCCTAGCTGAAGGATTTAAGATTTATGGAAATTTGTTAGTATTAATAAAATTGCTTGGATATAAAGAAATTCTTCTTTGAATATACGAAAAATATTTTATGAAATTGTTTCATTAATATCATGATGGATAATTCTTTCAGTGTACGTTCTAAAGATTAAACAAAAAGACACAATTTAATGCGACGAAAAATAATGAAACTTTACGATAAACTTATTAAATTGCACACAAAAGTAAAAATTTCTTTAAATTAAAACTGGGGGAATATATTACACTGTGCAACAAATTTCGGGTCATGGAAGACATCCCGGACCATTCCAACGGAAAATGAAAGTAGACCATTAGTAGACTAAAACCCCAAAGGGTATTGAAATCTTTGCTCTTGTTTTTGAAGTTGACTCTTTTTTATCATATTTTTGGTATTTTTTATTATGGATGAAATGGGTAAAAATAGAATGCAATAACGACGAAAGCGAGGATGCTCATTTTCACACAGACTGTTTGGTAGCTTTTTTAGAAGTGTGGTGAGCGAAATCGGTCCAGCGCTTCAAAAGTTATGAGTGAAAATGAAAGGCTGCCTCAAAATTTTTCATATAAATGTCCGAATTTTACTAAATTACGAGACTTGTCTATTTTGTAACCAAACATATAGAGGTGAATAGTGTTGAATATTTATATATAATCCTCCTATCAGAAAATGCTACATATAATAAATACATAATAAAAAAAAACATCGGAAGGTTATTTTTGCGTCACCTTATATATTTATATTTTTGAACAATTTTTTTTTTTAAAACCAACTTTTTTTCACCTCGAAATTTTTTTTTTCATCTCGAAATTTTTTTTTTACCTCCATTTTTGTTTACTACAAGAAAAGTTGGACATTTTGTAACCAGAGACATAGAGGTGAGTAGTATTGAATATTTCACCTCGAATACTTTTTTTCACCAAAATTATTCTTCTCCTCGATTTCGTCGTTATTGCGTTTTATTTTTACCCATTTCAACATTTTATTTTCATCCATAGTAAAAAAGAGCAAAAATATGCAAAAAAAAGAGTCAAATTCAAGGTCCTATAAAAACAAAACAAGGACAAAGAAACCCTTTGGGGGTTTTAGTCTACTAATGGTCTACTTTCATTTTCCGTTGGAATGGTACGGGATGTTTTTTCTTGTTGCACAGTGTTATCAAAGTGCTTATTAATTATACAACTACATAAGTTTCAAGTTAGTTTTACAAATTTCTCGTAAAATATATGAATATTTTTAATACTTTTTATTAGGCTTGTATATATTCTACAAATATCTTCACTTCACTAATGACTTTCTTCATAGCCTTAATGAAAATTGTCACTGGAACTTGCCAATTGAAACTTTTCATAAAATCTATGAAACAGGTTTCATTAAACATTGTAAAATGTTTTTTTCAGAATTAATGAAAATCTTCATAAAACTAATGAATCATTCCTACAATGAAGCGTTTGTAGAATTTATGAAACAGTTTCATAAAAATTTTTACTATTAACAAGTTTCCTTGTATTAATAAAACTCTTCGTGAATGTCTTCAAAACTACATTGGAAGTTTAAAAATAATACAAGGGTATATGGAAATAATCAAGCACTTTAAAAAATATGTTGAACATCTGAGAATTAAATCTTAAAACTAAAATTTGAAATGCATGCAAATTAATGAAATTATGAAATTTTAGAAAAACAAAAAAAAAAAAAAATAAGGCTGATATAAGTTTATAGCTCTAAAGAAGATGTTCATTAAATTTATGAATAGATAATTTATAAAATCAAATGAATTTTTTTTTATGAAACTATGAAATTTTGTAAAAAAAAGTTTATGAAAAATAGCTTCTATATAAAGAAATTCTTCTTTAAATCTACGAAAAATATTCTATGAAATTGTTTCATTATTATCATGATGGATAATTCTTTCAATTTTATACAAAGTAAAAATTTCTTTAAATTAATGAAACGCGTATTACTTTTCAAAATACACTGAAAGAATTCTTTGCATGATTTATATAAATTTTTGCATAGAAACAATGAAGTTTTGCTGAAATTCATAAATTGAAAGTTTTCATAAAATGAATTGCAGAGCTTATTATAAAAACATGATAAGCCACATTTTATTTTTAATAGATTTTCGATGTTTTCTTGACATCTATTGATAAATATTTGAGGCGCTACAAAATAATCCCCAATGAAATAACACTCAAACGACAAAATGAAATAACCCCCAATGAAATAAATCCCAAAAAAAAATGAAATAAGTCCCAACAAAAAAAAAATGAAATAATACCCAAAAGAAATGAAATATTCCCCAAAGGTGAAAATGAAATAACACCCAAAATTTGGGGGTTATTTGGTAATGAAATAACTCCCAAAGGAAGAAATGAAATAACCCCCAAAGAAATGAAATATGTCCCAAATTTTTTTTATTTTTTGTTTTCATATTTTTGATCCTTTTGTTACACTGTTCAGTTTTTCTGCGTGGCGGCCTGCGGCCGATCTTAGGGGTTTTCTCCTCCATAGGACGCGGCAGGTGGCTTCGCTGAATACAGTTTTCCTGCGCGCGTCTCATTATCTTCCCTAGTGTGACGAGCGCAGGGAAACTCTATTCAGCGAAGCCACCTGCCGCGTCCCCATGGAGGAGAAAACCCCTAAGAGCGGCCACAGGCCGCCACGCAGAAAAACTAACAAATATTAAAAAATTTCACTTTTAGCAAAATGAAATATCCCCCAAAAAATATGAAATAACCCCCAAAATAATTGCATATGAAATAATCTCCAAAGAATTTAAATTTTGGGCTTTATTTCATTGGGGGTTGCTTCATAATGAAATAATCTCCAAACCGTAAGATGAAATAATCCCCAAAAAAAATGAAAAAACCCCCAAACAATTTTACACAATTTTTTTGGGTGTTATTTCATTTTTGGCCGTTGGGGTTATTTCATTGGGGGTTATTTCGTAGCGCCAATATTTGATAGGAGCCTTGTTTAAACACTTACTACAAGTACGTCCTGCAAAAGTCATATTTTTTGCATTTTTTCAACTTTTGAAAGGCGAAAACAAACAAAAAATAAAATAAAGTTTTTACAATAATAAAATTATTATTTTTAATTTATTAAAATTTTCATTCACTCAGTAAAGAAGTTTCATTAAAAACTTGTTTTATGAAAAAATGAAGCTTTTCATTAACTTTGAGACATTTTTCGTTAACTGTGTGAAAAAAGTTTCATTAGTCTAATGAAAAATTTCGTTAGTTTTCGTCCACTTATATATCTCTGTGTAGTTTTTTTAGTGAAATTTATTAACCTTAAGTTAACGAAAAGTTTTAATGGAATTTCAAGTGAAATTTATAAAAAAATATCATTATCATGAAAATAATTCTCTTCGGATAGAAAAGTTTATGAAAAGTTTTTTTTTTAAAAGATTTTCAAATTTAATAAATGAAACCAAAAACTTAGTTATACACCTAAAACTACAAGTTGCACCTGGAGTTTTTTTTATGTATGTGTCTTTATTGTAGGATTTTATATAAAAATCTATAAAAATATAGTACGATGGTCATAATATAACGCCTTATAACTGAAACTTAAACTCCATTTTGAGGTAAGTGTGCCAAATGACTTTTCCAATATAATATAGCTTTTGCCATTTATATATATCTCAAGTCGCAGGTTCGTCATCATTTACGAGTTTTCAACTTATGACCCTCAAGTAGTATATGTATTTCCGAACCAATATTTTCTGTCCTTTTAGAATTCATGACTCTGAATAAGAATTTCAAATAATTTTTTTTTCTTCTTTTTTGTTACAAATAAATAAACGGTTGTGAAACTTTAACAAAACTACATAATGCCTTCTAGTATGTGAGTCATAAATTGGATTTTATAAATGAAAGATTATTGTTTTATAAAACCACAAAGGTTTCAGTATAACTTACAAAGTCTAACAAAAAACTTAAATATTTCTATACATATTTTGTATTATATTAACAGGAAATCAGATTATATAATTGTAATAAAACTTAAGTCTCATTTGCCACCAAAATTAGTAGTTTTGGAAAACTTCTAGTTTTTGATTTAAGATTTGTATGGAATTTGACAATTAAATACATGTAGTTTTCAAAAACTATTAGTTTTTGGTTGTAGTATAAATGAAGTATTAGAAAATTTAATCGAATATAAAAAAAAAAAAATATTAAAAAGGGTGCTGTAGTTTAAAATTCCATCACAGTACATTAGAGAGGCATTTTTTTGTATGAAGAAAAACTTTTTTTTTAGAAAATTAAAACTTTTGTTTTTAATATGTCTAAAAGTTACATAAAGCGAATTTGATAAAATTTTAAATGCTTTAACTTATAGCACTCCTACAAACAAAGTGTTCGGCTTAAAAAAAAAATTAATAGCTTTAATTAAAATATGTATTGCATTAATTAAGGAATTGACTGGCAAATCTGTTGAAGAATTGATTGCCACCGGTCGCGAGAAGTTGTCTTCTATGCCCGTTGGTGGTGCTGTTGCTGTTGCTGCCGCTGCTGCCAAGAAAGAAGAAAAGAAGAAAGAATCCGAATCTGAAGATGATGATATGGGTTTCGCTCTTTTCGTTTAAACGCACATCAATCAACAACTTGGTCTTATTATGCGTGGAAAACTTGTCAAGCTTCTTTAACCAAATATAACTACCTCGAGCTTTCATTACAGCCGGTTTAAACCAAAATTTCAGATTTTCTTTTAATTTTTTTAGAGAATTATCTCTTATTTTAATTAACAATTTGACTTTACACCTGTACAAAAATGGATGAGGTTTTTATTTCTTTGAAATAAAAATGTAGACCTACAAGTTTTTACATAATTTTGTTTATTAACTTTTGCATGCTGAACCCGAATATTTTAATATTTTTGAAAACAGGCAAGCAGTTTTCGCTATATTGCTATTGGATTTTCACTAAAAATTGGGTCGTTTCCTCTATTCTAGAAATTTTTAAAATATTTTATTAGATATTTTTTTTTTGCACTCAAATACAGTCTGAGACAAACGTTTGCAGACACTATGTTTATTAAAGACACCAAAAAGTTTAAATTAATTTTGTTTTTATACAATTCAAGGGCTTATTGTAAAAACTTGATAAGCCACTTTTACTATTTTCTAGTTGTTGCTGTTTTTTAGACATCCATTGATTATTTTTTTTAAAGAAGTCTGGCTTAAACACTTACCACACGTACCTAGAGTGTAAAAGTCCCGCAATATGCATATTTTCTATAATACTTTCAACTTTAAAAAGCAAAAATAAACCAAAATTTAAATGTGGCTTATCAAGGTTTTACAATAAGCCCTTCAATTATTTGTTTACTTCATAGTTACCCAGTAAAAGAATAATTTTATAAAAAAAATTTTTTTTTTGTTTTATATTGAAAAATCTTTAACCCTCCAACCGGCAAGACCGTCTTAAGACGGTCTTCCGGTTTTGGGCTCCACTGCTGTACTATAAATTTTATCGCTCCAAAAAAGTGAAAAATATCATTAGACAACATTGTTTTACATTTGTTATACTCCCCAACACTCACTGACAAGTAGTTTGTCAGCTGTTATCAAACAAGTGCAAAAAGTCAACAAATTATCATTGAAAATTATTTCGCAAAATTAATTTTTCGCAACTACTAAAAAAACACATTTATAAAAAGTGATCGACTCAAAAATTTTATGGTAAGTAGATAACATATTATATTTGAGTTTTATTATGCATTTGAAGTGAAAAAGAAAAAAAAATTGTGCTTTCTAAACTTAATAGTGAAGGCCGTCTTAAGACGGTCTTGCCGGTTTGTGTGAACAAAAATTTCCCTCTCTTTTAATTGTTGGTTTCACCCTTTGTCAATAAAATCACTATTGTTTCTCTATTATTTTATTAATTTCATCCTTTTATATAACTCGTGTTTGAGATGGATCTTTCTAAACGTTCTTATAAGAAAAATATCAATTTGGAGGATATGTCTGATGAGCAATTGCTCGAGTTCATGAATTCTGTACAGAGTTCTGTAGAGAGCACAGATGAAAGTTTTGATAGCGATGACAGTGTTGGTGATCGCACATATGTTTTGGATAATATCGAGGCAGATACACTGCCAGAGAATACAGAACAGGCCATAGCAGAATGCTTTCACAATATGGGTGTAGCTGAGACCACGGATACATTTGCAGAGGGAATAAATTTTTCTCTGAATTTCAGCACAATGGACATACCATCGGCTTATTCAACTTTAGTTGAAGATGAAGCAGCGGTAGAAATTGTTCCGACACAAAAACCATCGGCATCAACTGCAACGAAAGTAACCACCAAATGCAAAAGAGCCAGATCCCCATTGCCAACAGCTGAAGCTACTGGACCATCAGTTCAACCATGTCCTGGAGGGTTCATTGGAGGTATGACACTAATTAGCTTATTTTATAAGTATTTATTTTCTCTTTTTTATAATTAGCTCTGAATGCAATATCTAAAAACTCGAAAGAGATGTCAAAATTGGTATGGCGCAAACGCTCGATGTGTTTACATGTACACGAGGTAGCCTTTCGAGGCGATTCGTCACTTTTATTGGCCTTGGAAGAGCTCAATGAAATCTGACACCCAAGTCGTTTGTTCTAAATGCAAATGCAACCTGCATTTATGCGGTCAAGTCGATAAGAATTGTTGGACTACCACCATCGTAAATAATAAATAATTTAGCTAATTTTCCTCCTTTATTTCAATAAAACTTTTTTTGTATATAAAATTTACCTGTGATGTTTTATTACCCGCAAACCGGCAAGACCGTCTACAGACGGTCTTCACTATTTTTTACCTAGCGTTCGTTCAGAATATTGCTTTTACCTGAAAATTAAAATTTTAGTTTCTTTTGACTATATCTACTTGAAAAAAAAATATTGGCTTGATCCGATCATTTTTACGGTCTGGCCGGTTAGAGGGTTAACTTGGGTGGATCATTCGTTTGCATGCACTTGGCTTAAATAATGAGAAACGGTAATTTAATACCATAATCGATTTCTTTTTAATATGTTTGTGATTAGCGGGAATATGGTTGGTTTTGCGAAATCGTCACAACCCTAATCGATACACATCCGATTCACCCTTAATGTTTGGCTTTAATAATATTGTTATTTATTATGAGTAAATTCGTATTGCTTAAGAAACATGCGATTTATTAATTTTGATATTTATTTTTATTAATTAACCTTGAAAAATTCATCATTATGTGATTTTAAGCGTTAACTGATGAAACTTCCTTTAAAATGCGGAAAGATCCTTCACATATATTCTTAAAAATTCTCATATGACCTAAACATTAATTAATGAAAATCTAAAGTTAAAATAAATATTTATTCAGGTGCAGATGATCATATATTACTATGTATGTAGTTTCATGTATGTTGGGATCCGGAATTGATTATAAGGGTGTTCCGAAAATATAAAATTTTACGTATTAACACTCAAACTTACTTTTTTTGAGTGTAGGATTGATAATTTTATACACGAAATATAAAAACTCATTTCTTGCAACACATCTTTTGAAGTTCTTTGGAATTTAGTTAATATTTTTCATTACAGTTTTATACAAATTGTGGTTTTAATAATAATTTTACAGTGCGCGAAAGAATCAAAGCGTAACAATTAAAAATCTATTATTTTCCTAGTTCGTAGTGCTTACAAATTTGAAAAAACTACATAAAAACAATTTATATGATGAGTGGCATAATTTCTATTTGTTGATTTATTTCGTTGTAGAACGAAATTTTAAAAGCAGACAGATCAAAAATGTGTTAAATTTATAGTAATTTATTGAAATATTGATAAAAATGTGTAATATTTATTTTCTGGTGTATCCTTTCTCCATAACTTTGGGTTCTATTTCCTTCAATCGTGAAAAAATTCGTGGTCATAGCTTTTTCCTTCTTAATCAAATAAATTTAACTTTCTGATAATTTTGCGTTTTGAAACTGGATAGGACTTTTTTCAACGGTGTTTGATACTGGAATGCTGCTGTTTATATTTTCAAACCAAACATTATTTATTTGAAAATAAAGATTGTGAACTTACCATTGTTTCTCTCAGAGTTATTCAGTTAAAATATCCTTACAAATGAGCAATTTTTAGCCAAAAATTAAACTGAGACCACCTCAGATAAATGCTACATTACAGTGTTGTTATAAAATGTTAGAAAATTTGTAATAATAACGAGAAAGCAGAAAGTTAAATAGAGTACAGTACGGTTATAATGAACTCGCGGGGACCGGACGATTTAGTTCGTTATAAGCGAAGTTTGCTAAAAGCGAGGTAAACATTTTCCAAAAAAATATTAAAATTTCAGCATTTTTTCTTAAATGCGGCTAATTTTAGAATTTTGGTTTGTAATTCTAAAACAATTCTTCCAATAAATTACGTTTCATACAGTTTGTAATTATTTTCAATAAATTTGTAATTAAAACGGTAAACGTTTTAACATTTGTAGTAGAATTTTCATTTTAGAATCTTGATATTTTTATATGTTTGTTATTAGCGTAAATATTTTTATGAAAACTCTTAAAGGGGTCCAAAAAATTAGTTCGTTATATGAAAAGTTCGTTATAACTGTATTATTTTGTATGAAATGTATGTTACACTCATAATAATCCATGCTAAAAATACGAAAATAATGTCAAAACTACAAAAACTTTCGTAAAATTAACAAATATTGATTTATTTTTCGAAAGTTTTTCTTATAATAAGATTTATTGGTATTTTTATACATGGATTATTATCAGTGTCGTAAATGCTTTGGGACCAGTAAAATCATTTGTTATAAAAAGTTCCGTATAAACGGTGTTCGTTACGACCAAGTTCCACTGCATTAATTTAATATGCTTAGGTTCTTTCGTTGACTGCATATTAAGTTTTTTAAGATGAAATCGTTAAAGTAGGCCGCAGTTTAATATATATTTAACTTTATGGCAGAATAAAACATAATAAAATCTTAAAAGTTTTTTAAAAGATACGGCAGTATAATTTTTTTTTTTTTGCGTTGAATTTATAACATTCATAAATGCGATAATGCTCTGGTAATAACATAAATTTACATTCTAAATTGTGTGCTATGTTGAATTTACGTTGAAGAAAGTTACTAAAGTGTGTGCTATGTGTAATTTACGTTATTAAAATTTGATAAATTAAATAAAGTAAAAATATTTGCTTAATAAAAGCGGACATTTGCAAAACAGCACGTAGGATTGCTTTTGAAATACAAATATGCAAACAGAACATAGGATTATTTTTGTAATACAAAAATAATTTTTGGGAGTGTCCTTCTTAAGCAAAATGACAAAATTATGGCTATTATGGCTTTCTCGCGACAGGCAGACAATTTATCTTCAAACTAAGACTGTGAAGATGTTTAAATATTCGGCTTTACCGAATTAAATATTTGTATTTGCTATTATTTTTCTGCTTTAATAAGATTATTTAAGTGTAGTTGAGGTTTAAGGCTATTTTATTATTTGTTTCTTATAACGACTAGTATTATTGAAAGTGTTATAATTGACGCTTTGTAAGAAACTGAGCGGAAATGAAATTAATAACCTTTTTAGGTACACTTATCACGACAATTTTTCTTGTCATTAATAAAGAAGGTCATAGTATTAGAAAGCTTGCGGGAGACACAGATGACCCCTGTTTTTCGAATGGAAAACTTTTACGTAATTGGAATAAATAAAAGGGTTATTAACCATATTTTCCCTGAAGCTAATAAATAAATATAATAGTTAGATTTTATATAAAGGTTTTTTTTTTGTCATAAAGACAATTAATTAAAGCTAATTATAATATGGGAAGTGTTTCTTTTTTTTTTTTTTTTTTATTTGGAGGTAAAACTTAAAATATGTTTTTTTTTAAAAGATTTCATTTGATGGATTTGAAGAAAATGGTACAAAAGTTTTTCAAACCCCTGAAGATATAAAATTGCGTATTTCAAAAAGTTTATTATATGTAAAATTTGTCACTTCTATGATATATTAAAAATTTAATTACAATAAAATATCATTCTCTTAGGAGATGTTTACGCAAGTTAAATTAGTTTTTTTGATAGGCATACGAAATTAATCTTGGTTTTACTAACCTGTTTCTGCCGTTAAATTAAAATTATAATATCCTAACAAATATTCATTAAAAATTATATTTAATTCCCCATATACAAAACCTCCAAAAAAAAGTGGATTTAGGTTAAGTGAAGGTAGCTGGAGTTAATGTAGGTATAATGGAAGTAGTTAAGTTTGTATCCGTTTAAAATAATAAATCTTATTCAGGCTGCAATGTTGTTTTGTTGTATGCCTTCAAAAAAAGAAATAACAAGATACGGAAAATATAAACCAAAAAGAAAAGTTGAGGGAAATACAGTTTTTTCATACAATTTTCATTTAAATATGCTAAACATGTACTTGTGCCTATTTACGAGGGTTGTTTGAGAAAAATATTAAGATTAGACATGAGAACAAAATAAAAACCATATATATAAACTTAACATGTTTGGATACCCAATATACATACAAAAGATAATACAAAGTTTCTTACATGAAAGATTATTTGTAGTAAACATTGATAATCAATACTCCACACAACGAAATATGCCTGCAGGTGTTCCCCAGGTATCAGTGTTATCACCTACATTATACTCAATATATACATCTGACTTTAAAATACTGAGAGATCAGTCTGCAGCGCTGTATGCAGATGATACCGCCATAATAACAAGAGGAAAAGTCTCAAACGCCATTGTCAAAAACATGAAAAAAGCTCTTATACATTCTCAAAAATTCTTTTCTAAGTGGAAAATAAAAATAAATGAAACAAAAACACAAGAGTTCCTAGTATCCCAGTTTATATTGAAGAAACCGAAATTCCGATTCTTGACACCATTAAATAGTATTGGATAAAAAACTGACATTTAAACATCATATTCTCGAAATATGCGACAAAGCAATAAGATGTGGAAGAGCTTTATTTCCTCTACTAAATCGTAAATCAACCCTAAATTCAAAAAATAAGAAAAAAATTTAAGAAAAAACATTTTTCGGAAGTAAAGTTTATGTTTTAATATGAGGAGGAAAACGATGCAAGTATTATATGTCCTAGCAAAGGGACATGTCCCGGACGACACGCAGGGTAATTGACTCCTCATTGCCCGTAGGGTATAACAAAAACTAATGGTAGTATTAAATACATTGAAAAGAGTTTTTTTTTTTCAAAATACAACACAGAAAATAAAACTATCCCTAAAAAAATGTTGAGTTAATAAATTATGACGATAACATTCGCTATGAAGCATTTCATAGGAAAATTTCAAGTGGCAATTTTCATTGAAACTAATTACTGAAGAAATTTATTACTGAAGTGAAGATTATTCCCTAATTACATGTTGGCGGAGTATATAGAGTTTTAACAGACACACAAACAAAGCTGTAAAACTATTCATTATAATCAAGAACATATCGCTCATTTACTGCAAGACTGACATAACTCAAAAAACACGATTTTGCAGAAAACGAGTTTAAAGTCTTCAATCCATATCTGCCTCGCTAGACCCTTTCTCTGTTTATTTGGTCACGTTTTTTATTAGCAGGGAGTTTTAATGCATTTTTATCTTAGTGAGAGTTGTGTGCGAATTCGCTTATTATCGAGAGACCCATAAGTAGCACAGTTTCTCTATGAAGTATATACTCTTTGCACCCACTTTAAAAAAAAATTAAATATTTTATCCTCTATCTCCAAAAGTATACATGATATTAATATGAAATTTTTACACAATATAAAGCATGATATAACTAATAAATCTGCAGCATTAACTCAAAAATCGAATATTTTGACTTATGACAGTCTTGAGCGATATATACATCATGGGGCCCCAGAATTTTTGGATGGTTTAAAAATTGAGTTACAAATTGATATACAATACGCTCATGGAAAGTGCGATATACGGCATAATAAATAACAAATAAAGAAAATACTTACAATAATGAAAAAAATATAGAAAATATATTTGATCCCGACTTCTTTTGGAATGAAGCAAGACCAAATTTTAAAAATTCAGTTATTGTGTATTTTCTTTCATTTTATGAAAAAAAGTTTGTAAAAAATTTCTCAATATTAACAAAATTTTTTGGATATAATAATTCTTCATTGAATCAACGAAAAAAAATTTATGAAATTGTTTCATTGATATCATGAAGAATACATGATATCATAAAATTCATAAAATTTCTTAGTTTCATAAAAAAAATTCATTCGATTTCATAAATTATCTCTTCATAAATTTAATGTACATTTTTTTTCAAAGTCATAATTTTTTTATTTTCAATTTACATTTCAATTTTTAGTTTTAACATTTAATTCTCAAATGTTCAACATACTTTATAAAGTGCTTTATTATTTCAATATAGCCTTTTATTAATTTTGGACTTCTATGAAATTTTTAAAAAAATCATATTAAGTGATTCATTGGTTTAGTTCCCAAGCATTTTTCAAGACATTCATAAAGAGTTTTATTAATTCAAAGAACTTCTTAATAATAAAAAATTTTATGAAAATGTTTCATAAATTCTATTAACGTTTCATTGTCGGAATGATTCATTAGCGTTATGGAGATTTTCACTAATTCTACAAAACCTTTATAAACATTGATAGATTCATTTCATAGATTCTATGAAATGTTTCAATGCACGAGTTCCAGTGACAAATTTCATTAAAGCTATGAAAAACTTCATTACTGAAGTGAAGATATTTCTCTTAGTGTATAACCCTTTTTTTTCCTACTTAACTTTAAAATGACCAAACAACCCACTTAAGAAGAGCCATAGCCTACAACCACATGCTCAAAATTAGTTTGGTTAAAAAGAACACAATATGATATGTAGGTATTCTTTAATGGCACTCAACTTCAACAAAAAATTTTATACTTCAGGAATTCTTAAGCACATTGTGTGTGGAAAAGGAAAAAAAAGAAAACTGAACAACATTACACGTGTTTTTATGCAAACAGCAAAGTATAAAAAAATACATACAAATAAAGATGATAAATATTCCTATTCCCATTTCCTTTCCGAAACCCATTTCAAATGAATCAAACCGATATGAAGGAAAACTAAATTACACGAAACCAAAACTCATAAACATCTGATATTAGCTATTGTATGCACGAGTATAAATGTAAAAATATTCTATGCACATTTTGCGGTTGAGATTATAAGACCTATACATATACAAAGTTGTTTTTTTTATAAATATGGTTAGAATTGATCAATAGGGTGTCCCCTAGTTAGAAATGCCATCATAAATAAACAGCATATTTAAACGAAAAATTCACAGAATAATTTTTTGTCCATACAATTATTTCAATTAAACATTTGAATGCCTCGCTCGAATAAGAGTATATAAGCCATTTTCAAAACTTTACAAGAGACGATTAAAACGTGGCAAACTCTTATGAAATCATATTTTAAATTGTTTTTGAAGAGAGTTCGATAATTACATCCATTCGTATCCGTGTAGAAAATTTCATTCAAATATTGTTCATTCAAATGGTTGAATTTTGCATTTGCATCTGGCAAAATTGCTCTATATGTTCAATATTATTTTTTAGAATATTATTTTTAAATAAAATTTACGTGTTACTAAAATCTGAAAATGGACTCTATTTCTAGATGGTGTAAAAAACATTTGTTTTATTTTCCAGTAATGGTAGCGAGTTATTTCACTATGAAATTAAAAATTACCACAAAACAATACAAAAACTCTGTATAAAGGGTGTCCCAAGAAGAGCGCAATTTTTTAAATTTTAAATAAAACACAGATACAAGTTTGTTATAATTTTTATTAAAAAAAAAATTATGATTTTTTCGACCTTTAATTGTGCAATGAAAATGAAAATTATTCAAGTTCGAGGCCATACTCTATATTTCTTCATTAGGATATTGTCCTAACAAATAATCTATAGAGTTTTTGTTTTCAAATTTATTATTTGACCCTTTCAGGAATGTGTTGATAGATCTATTTCGGGAATTTTCAACACATTCCTGAAAGGGTCAAATAATAAATTTGAAACAAAAACTCTATAGATTATTTGTTAGGACAATATCCTAATGAAGAAATATAGAGTATGGCCTCGAACTTGAACGCCAAGTTTACTTCCCCTGTTTTGTTTACAAAATATAGAAAGGAGAGAGAAACAAAAAAACGTGTATTGAATATCCACCAGAGGTGGATCTTGCACATCAAACAAGTTTTCAATTTATTTTTTTGATCAATGGTTATAATCTTTAACTTCAAACTCATATGTATATTAGTTCTCATGTAGTGAGTAAACTAGTTCATATGTATGTTTGATGTTTGGCATGGGATTGTTACCGCTTTCAAAACGTGTTCTGATGATGGGAACCTAGAAAATTCCCGAAATAGATCTATCAACACATTCCTGAAAGGGTCGAATAATAAATTTGAAAACAAAAACTCTATAGATTATTTGTTAGGACAATATCCTAATGAAGAAATATAGAGTATGGCCTCGAACTTGAATAATTTTCATTTTCAAAACACAGATATTTAAAAAAAAATCGTGAAACTTTATTATATCGTAAAGTAGACAGAATGAGGTTATGTATGGAACAATATATCGTGCAGATGGCCGCCGCGACTTTGCTGGCATGCACGCGATCTTTTAATGAAATTTTCAATGACCGTTTTGCATGAATGCTGCGGTATTTCATTAATGCAGCGTCCAATTTCCTCTTTTAAGGCTTGAGTCGTCGTCGGCTTATTCGCGTAAACCATCGACTTCAAAAAACCCCAAAGAAAAAAATCTAATGGTGTTAAATCGCACGATCTAGGCGGCCAATTCTGATCTCCAAAACGCGAAATAACACGACCGGGAAATGACTGATGCAGCAATTGAATTGTTTCTCTGGCTGTATGACATGTGGCGCCGTCTTGTTGGAACCACATGCTCTCCACATTCATTTCTTCAATTCTAGGCAAGAAAAAACTGGTTATCATTTCACGATACCGAACACCATTGACTGTTTGCGCTTGACCTGCCTCATTTTCATAAAAAAGGTCCAATGATTCCTCCAGCCCAAAAACCACACCACACAGTGACACGTTGAGGATGCATTTGCTTCTCGTGAATCACTCGAGGATTTTCCTCACCCCAAATGCGACAATTCTGCCTATTGACGAAGCCATCAAGATGGAAATGGGCCTCGTCACTGAAGATGATTTTATCGGCAAAATCAGAATTTTCATGTTGTCATGTTGGTAAAACAATTTCACAATGAGAATGCGTTGTTCATTCGTGTAGCGCTCCATTTTTACTAACCTCGTACCTTCTACTAGCAAACAATAACAATTTTTCAAATGTCAAACAATGACACTTCGAATGTTGCCAGATTTAAAAATTGCGTTCTTCTTGGGACACCCTTTAGATAAAACATGAGACCAACAACAAAAGTACTACTTTTTTTAGAAACAAAAATCTAGATGGCGCTTTTTGTCGCGGTCAATCAAAATGTTTAGAATTTAGTCTGTCTCACAAAGGTCTTTATTAGTTACCGGACTATTTACTCGCTTAATTACTTTTGTTCGCGATGTTCCAAAAATCAGAGCTGTTGATTACCCGCTCGCTGACAAAAAAGTGAGAACAATGAGATACCTGATTGGTTACTCATAGTGAAAGAATAAGTGGTTACTTTTATATAAGAAATAAGTGAATACTTACAATGGTAAAAAGAGTGGTTGCAAGGAGTTTAAGTTATTTTTTTTTGAAATTTAAAAAATTTTGAAAATAAGAGGGCGAATCAATAGGGCCGTGACTTTTCGAACTTCCCTCATAATTATATGAAATGCAGCACTGCTCCCATCAAATACCGCCTGTTAATAGACTACTCTTAAATTTTGAGCAATTTCCGTTAATTACTTTGCGTTTAACAGCTGTTCAAAACATACAACCTCGTGGATTTTTTTAAAAATGGAAAAAAGTGAATTTCGAGTGCTCATTAAACATTATTTTTTGCGAAAAAAAAATGTCAATCAAACCAAGGAAAAGCTTGATAAATACTATGGGGACTCTGCACAATCGATTTCAATGGTAAAAAGGGGTTGTGGTCGCACAAGTACAAATGACGCAGAACGTTCTGGACTTCCATTTGAGGTCAATACACCCGAAAATGTCCGAAAAAATAAACGATATGGTGTTGTGATGCCATAGGCATTTCATGGGAAAGTGTGGTTTCGATTTTAATGATCAGTTGGGTTTAAGAAAGCTGTCTGCATGGTGGGTGCCGCGTTTGCCCTCAATTGACCATAAACGTAAGCCTGGCCAATAAGGTGATGGCAACAGTTTTTGGGATGCACGCGGGATAATCCCCATCGATTACCTTCAAAAGGGAAAAACAATAAACGGAGAATATTTTGACAACTTATTGGACCGATTTAACGAGAATTAAAACAAGCGACCCCATATGGCCAAGAAAAAAGTTTTTTTTCATCAAGATAATGCACGGGTGCTCATAATTCCATGAAGTGGGCTACGAATTGGTACCTCATCCGAAATTTTCTCCGGATTTAGCCCCCAGTGACTTTTTCCTATTTCCAAACCTAAAAAAATGGCTAGGTGGGAAGAGATTTAACTCCAACGATGAATTTATTGATCAAACAAATGCCTATTTTATGGACCTCGAAAAATCCTATTTTTTGGAAGGGATACAAAAATTGGAGAAACGATATACTAACTTTATTGAGCTAAAAGGAGATTATGTTGAAAAATACATTTTTTTTTGCAAAAAAAAGCTGTGTTTCATTTAGGTCGGAAAATTTAGAATAAAAAAATATAAAATCGATACTTATGTAACCAATTACCATTTTGCACTTCTATAAATAATTTTAAAGTAATACAATGTGTATCATTACTTGGTAATCTATACGGTAATGAGCTGTCATTATCATGTTTTTTTTTTTTGGGTAGTTTAGAAGCACCTCACCGATTTTGATAAAAAAAACTTATGAAAGATTCAGATACGTAAACTGAGTGGATAAATAATTTTTTTTTTATAAGACACGACCCCTTTTGGAGGCGGAAAGGCTTAAAAGTAAATAATTTTAAGCTGAAATTAAAAACAAAAAAAAATTTTAACTTTAAAGAGATAAAACACGCTCCCATACCTGTAAAGTAAATAGACATATATATCACACGAAAGAAGATTTTATAAGCCCTCCAATGAGATATAATTTGTCCTGCATAGATAAGTAATTTTTGAGACAATTA
Source organism: Delia radicum (assembly GCA_021234595.1). Lineage (NCBI taxonomy): Eukaryota > Metazoa > Arthropoda > Insecta > Diptera > Anthomyiidae > Delia > Delia radicum. The sequence goes on from CM037854.1 coordinate 204,309,555, forward strand.
AAGTTAATTAAATTAAACTCTTAAGCCTTGACGTCTCAAAAGGGGGCGTGTCTGGCAAAAAATAAAATTCTCAACTCACGTATCAAAATCGGTGAGGTGCCCTTAAACTAAAGCAGACCAAATTTTGAAAATTTTGATGTGCCCACCAAAAAAAAGCACCACCTAGATTTTCTTCGTTGTAAAATAATTCTAGAAAGATATAAATTAAATGGTTACAAACTAAATAAATTAAATTGTTACAAATTATTTTAATATATACTACAATTTACGTATTATGACATAATTCAATTAAACTTTTAATTGAATAAACAAATATGTTTTATTGAAATTCGATTTTAGTTTTTCTCTGTGTTGTTTTTATACACGTTCTGTGTGTTGTTTTTATACACGTTTTAACTTTTTGAAGCTAAATTTATAAAAAATATATTTAAGAGACTTTAGAACCATTGAACCCATTACCCAATTAGTGATGGAGGCATAAAATAAAAGTCCCTTTAGAACCATTGAAACCGATTACCCAAAATTTGTTACACAGTGTAATCAGCAGTCTGTTATCTAGCGTTTGAGTCCTCTTGCTTTGACTTAAAATTTGACGGGACACCTTATTGTTTATATTATGTGTAATGCATTTATTGATAAATCTCGATATTTTGTAGCATAAAGGTTCTAGGAATATGTAGCAAAAGCATAATATTTTTATCTAAAAGTAATGACAATGGAAAATTTGCTGATACACAAAAAAAAAATCTGTAAATTCTAAAAACATGTATCCAAATTCATAAACCTTTAGAGTTCATCAGAAAAGTATACAATTTCTTTGTTTTTGGGATATCATCACTTTTTAAAATGTTTTGGCATCAGTTAAAAAAAATGTCGTTATTATGGTTCAAAAGTGGGGTCAAAAATTACCCCATTTTTAATTTTTTCAGCTTATTTCGCATTGCTTCAGAGAAATTTTAGTCAAATGGGCTAACAAGTGAAAGAGCTTTTGAAGACGCATTGATTAGTATACGATATATGTCCGATAACTTTCGAATATTTTTTTATTAAAAATAATGTGCTTTAAGTGATATCGAGAGGGTTTCTAAGCTATTCTGTTCGTGTTTTATGCGACTTTTTCCAAAGAGCTTTTTAAGCGATATTTTAATTATTTAATATAAATGGTAACCCTAGCACATTACATAGTCAATATTTGTATCAATATTTTTGTTTTTTCGAGTACATCCAAAGTGCATTAAAAAATCTGAATTGCATTGTTTTCATACAAAAATGTATTAATTTTGGCCCCACCTTAAATGTGAAATTGGGCCGGTAAAAAAATACGTGACGCTTTTTTCTTTCTATTACATATCCAAATTTCCTTAAGATCAGAGAGAACCCAAATTTCCTTAAGATCAGAGAGAACCCATCGGGAGACTTCCGTTGTCAGTCGGAAATACATTTTTATTGTGGGCGATCAATTAGAGTTTTTGAAAAAAGAGAGTTTTCCGACCACTCTAGTGCCAAAATGGTGCACTTTGCTGTACAATTTAATATCGAGTTCAAATTGCATATAAACACAAAATACAACTAATTTTGCCCGGTAATAAAAGTGACCCTTAATCAGAATTTGTGGCGAATATGGAAGGACCTGAAATTTTTAAAAACTAATTTCGCCATATTTTTTATATTTAAAAAGTGATATATTAAAAGAAAAATTTCGCTACTAACTCTAATAATAATTACCTAAATCAAAGTTAGCTAAATTCTACTTCGTTCCCTGTGTCCTTCCATTTCGCTTTCAGTACTAAGTGTTTCAATTTTGTTCGTTGACCGTTCCACACAATTCCTTTATAAAGTGTTTATATTCTACTCGTTTCCTGTTCCATTCCTTATCGAACCATCATGGAACAAAATCCATTCCATTTCATGATATCCATGGTATTGGCAAAGGTAGTGGGACGAGCTTCCGCTCTCTCGTTGATTTGGGACAAGTCTAGATCTTGCCGATATTTCATGAAATGATCGATATATATATTAACACAAATATATAAACAAAGAATTTTAAAAATTAATGAAATTTTAAAATATTTATAACATCGTTACCTTACCTTATAAAAAAATTTACAATTTCTCTTTTCAACACAAAAATGTCACATATCAAGAATACTTTAACAAGATTTATTAACTGTCTAATTTTTTTTACTCAGTTTAGACTATTTTGAATTAAATCTAATTTAAATATTTAATTTAACACATAACATAAATTTAACACAGAATTTCTTATATTCTTTTCATGTTGAAAAGGATAAGTTTTTTAAAATATCATCTTTAACATCATCATCATCAGCATCATTTTACAAATAATGAAACAATATGAAAAAGCAATTTGAATAAAATATCTATTCATACAACTCTTTAACAATAGACTCACATAAAATAAATTTTATTTGAATAAGTTTCGAATTGAAATAAAAATGAAAGATAAAAGAAAATATATTTACAATGTCTTTTTTGTGCACACAGAGAAATAAAGTGCCAACCGAATGGAAAACTGTATTTTGTTGGTAACATACACGAAATTCGGTACAGTACCAGCATATTTAAATTTTATTGCTGAATATTTTACTTGTTGCAACTAAAATTTAATTGTATTAACCGAATTTTGTTGTGAAAAATCTGCTGTAAAAATTTGTAGTTGTTTGAGTTGTAATACAGTATGTTAATTTTTAAGTTTAAAAACATTAATTTGTAGAAGAAATTTTATTTTTAACTACAATTGTAGTTTATTTAAAAATAAACAAACCACATCAAATTACTGTATTATGATTTAACATTCATTTCATACAGTTGTTTTTTTTTATATATATAAATGTGAAAAACAATGAAAATATTAGTTGAATTTACTGAAATGTAAGTCATCCTTTTATCAAGTGAAATTGCATTTGTTTTTAACTACATTTGCAGTGATCTTTACCTACATAGTATTCTAAGTGTAGAAACCGATTTGTTTCGTAGTAACCGAATTTGCGTTGTAGTAATTTTATCTGTGTGTAGTCGCCGCACAAAAAAAAAAATAATAGATTTACATTAAATATTAAGAACATGTAGCTAGATTGAAAGGAAATGACAAGGATATATTAAGAAAATCTATAAGAATATATATTTTGTGGTTTCTTATTAAAAATTTTTGTGGTATTTAAGAGTGCCACCCACACATGCAAATGTGCCATTTAAGTAAAAAATAAAAAAAAAAAAAAATTTAATCAGAAAACATTCTCGTCAAAATTCAATAGCTTGTTTGCACTTATGTCCTTGTCAGTAATATCTTAAAAGATGTTTAATTTCTAGGAAATTTTATAATATTATTATTACCGTTATACCCATATATGGATTATGTGTGTTAATCTTATAACCACACTCATAATAATCCATGCATAAAAATACGAAATTATTGTCAAAACTACGAAAACTTTCGTAAAATATATAAATTTTCGTTTATTTTACAAAAAATTTGGTTAGTTTGACATTTTTCGTAATTTTACGCATGGATTATTATCAGTGCAATGAGCTGAATTTCATGCAACTAACAATAAAATATAAACGCTTATAAAATACAGCTAAAACTGAAAAATATGCACAAAAAGTGTAAAAAATAAGCCTTTAATGGAACACTTTTTGCAAAAGTTAACACTGTTAAACAGAAAATATACAGAAAACAAATTTATTGGCCAAATATAATTTCAAAAGCAATAGAATCTTTTCTTTTATTCAGCAAGATATTAAAAAGGTTAAAATTATTTTGATTGAATATAATATAGAACTGTATCACAATTTTTTTTTTTTTTCAAATTAAAATGAATTCTAAAAATTAATGGAAAATATGCGCAAATATGCACTAAAAAAGACAAAATATACATAAATATGCAATTTTGCCAAAAATATGCAAAATATACAACTACAAATCTAAAACATTTCTATCTAAATTTAACAGGGATGTCAGATAATACCGCTAAAATACCGTTATCGATTCAAAACCCCTGAAACTGTCTATCGTTATACCTAAAATACCGTTACCGAAATAATTGATATACCGCTATCGGTCAAATAACGTTAGCGAAATAACTAAAATGCCGTTACCGCTAAAATAGCATTATTCTTAAAATACCGTTATCGAAATAATCAGACAAGATAAAAAAATAATCACTGTAAATGTACACTGATAAATGACAAAATCACAACAGCTTTCATAAAATACACGAAAATTTGTTTATTTTACGAAAACGTCAAAATAACCAAAAACTATGTAAAATAAACGAAAATTTGTTAATTTTACAAAAGATTTCGTTGTTTTGACATTTTTAGCATGGATTATTATGTGTGTCTACACACAGAGAAAAATTTGAATATTTGCAAACTGAAATTCGGTTACTACGTCTCAAATTCGGGTAGTACGAATTTCAGTCGGTTGGTACAACGGAACATTAGTTTTGACAACAAATTTCGGTTAATTCAACAGAATTTTAGTTGCAACACCCAAAATATTCTGAAATCTAATGTAAATATCGTTGTAGTAACTGAATCTATAGGTTGTTACCATTAAAATACACTTTTCAATTCGGTTGGCATTTTATTTCTCTGTGTGTATGTATATTTTCCCAAATTTTTATCATAAACCAGCCATCCAGTCGTCATAGGATTCGAGCATAATGAGGCTAAAAATATCGAAGTTCATTGACATTAACTAAATAAATAAAATTACGTTACCCTTAAAATACCGTTACCCAAATAATTATAAAACCGTTATTGTAAAATAACGTTACCGAAATAACCAAAATATCGTTACCGCTAAAATACCGCTATCGAAATAAGTAAAATACCGTTATCGCTAAAAAAACGAAATAACTTAACTATTGTCAGCCCTAAAATACCGTTACCGCAATAAATAAAAATAGCGTAACCATTATAAAATTTAATGATTCGGATAAATATGTAGTCTATATGAGCTTTAGATTATCTAGAAAAAAAAACATTGATTTCCATGAACATCCGGTCCCTGGTTATAACAATAAAATGTTATTCTTATCATTTACTTGTTATTCTGTTTTCTTTCTTTTGTCATAATCAAAAGGGATACAAATAAAATTTGTATCGAAAAACTGATACAACAAATCCTTAAATACAACAAAAATGCGTATGAGTAAAAATTATTGCTTACACGCTTAACCAACTATAGTCAATATTAGCAGTAAGCTACCCATACACTATCAATATCATAAACAAAGAGAAGCGTGATATACTCCCAGACTAAGCCTCACTCAGCCCATAGGCTGGATTTTTAGAAATTTTTACGGGAGGGCAAAAAAAAAAGAAAAGTCACCTAAAATGTGTGTTACTTGATATATAGGCTTCCCAGCAAAAACTTTCGTTGCCACGTAAGTGGTTATAAAGGGTCCGCCAAATAACTTTTTTTTTTTTTTGAAAATGCTATAAAAAAAAACTACTGAATATTTTCTCAAATTTCTTTCTATATTTGAAAGTACAATCCTTCCGGTTAATAATGCAAAATAATTTCATTCAAATGGCTGCCTCGGCTGGCCATGCAGTAGCCTACACGAGCGGTCCAATTTTTAAGCACATTATCGATTGTGTGCAGCTGTATTTCACCAATGGCTTCCTGTTCCGTCCTGTTGAAACCAAATGTTGCCAATATCCTCCTCTTCAATTTTTGTGAACAAAAATTCGTTCAACATGGCTCGATAACGATCGCCATTGACTGTAACGCCCACTCCTTGCTCATTTTCGAAGAAAAATGGCAATTTTCGCACTCATTCTGCAACATTACCATGATTTTCAAAGTAATGTCGCAATATTTCCCAGCGTTGTTCAAGCGTATACACAACCATATTCGTTCAGCGGAAGGATAAAAATAATTATCTGTCAAATCAGACATGAGCTAAGTGTTACCATTCACGAAATAAGCACTAGTTGAAAAAAAAAACGTTAGATGGCAGACCCTTTATATTGAAAATAAATATATCACATTATGACTTGGCGTCAGCACTAGTTATTTTTATTTGACGACATCGTTTTTGTAAGCAGTCAAGCTTACCAGCGACTACTTATTTAATTACAAATATAATGTCTAAACTTAAAAGTACCCATTTTTCTGTATGTGTACTTTAAAGTATCGATATGGGTACCTTTAAGCATCGATACCCACTACTCATTGCTTTTTTTTAGTTTTTTATTTAAAAAACTTCAGTTTTAAATTTTGTATATTAAAATAACAAAATCTTAATCCGTTCAAAATAAGTAATCTACAGTTCAAATATTAATCAACTATAGCGCATGAAAGGGTTAAGCTTCTGTCATTTTAATATAAATTTAAAACTGACTTTTTTAAATTAAAAAACTAAAAACAAAAATGTAAGAAAATTCATAAAACTTACAAAAAAAAATTTATTTATAACGAATCAAACATATTAGCTAGGTTGGTACTACACTCACAAGAACTTTTCCTTAGAATATCAACGGGTTTTTAAAAAGTTAATCGGTAAAGTTGCTTTCAATGAAATAGACAGTTAAATTAACAAAGAAATATATTTTTTAACTTTCTATCTGTTATTCAATGAACAAAATAAAGAAAAAAAACGGACTTTCGGCAATAGTTAAAATATTTAGTTAACATTTTCTATTTATTTAGTTAAAATTTTCTATTTTTAAATGATGAGGTATATCCTGGACTTTCAAAAAATCTACATTTTACATCTTACTTTTGTATAGTTTTTGAGAAAATTAAAAAAAATGTAAATTTAAAAAATTGTAAATTGTAAATTGTAAATTTTGCAATTTTTGTTTTTTCAAAAAAATAAAATATTTTTTGTTTTTATTTTTAAATGATAGAGTATATCCTGGGCCAAGGATTATTAATATATAGAGGATGGATAAATCAGACTTTTGTTGCAGTTAAGATGGTGCGAAGATAG
>CM037854.1:204316622-204359092 GCA_021234595.1 Delia radicum
GGAACCACTTTGGAATTGAAACGCGTATTTACCTTTGTATATAGATGAAAGGCACCAAAATTTTATTTTTATTTATGTACCACTTATGTACTTAAAATAACGGCACAATAAATTAATTTCCAAATTTTAAAAATCGAAAAAAAATTTAAATTTTAACAAGGGCTACACAAAATTATTTATTTTTCAGCAAAATTATTTCGATGAAAAACCACGAAAACAAAATTTTTTTTGTAATTACAAAATCAAAAGAATCACTTTTAATTTTGTTCCAAATGAAATTGTATAGCGGCAGTGGTTAACGTCGGGCAAAGAACTCCAAACGAACGAAAAAACAGCAATGTAGCAGCAGAGGTATGATGAATATCCAACGACGAAACTTTACTCCGAACCACAATTGTTGCACCAAATCACAAAATTTTTTTAAATTGTTGTGGCTGTATGTGCCATAAAAAAAAAAATTTTCCACTAAAATTGTTTTTATTGTATTGGCTCTACGGGCATGAAATTCTTTAAAACCGATTAAAAAAATTATTAAATTTATTTTTATTTCGTTAACACACAGGCCGTCCTGTCACGGTCGCCAAAAATGTTCGGGAAAAAAAAAACTTTTACTTTAATAAAATTAAAAACACGTATTTTAATTTTATTACCGATCTTGGTTTATTAAAGGTTAAAATTGTAATGATAAAATTAAATCTAACAATTTATTAAGAACCACAAAACATGTAAACAAAATAAATATATGACGAACAGACAAAAAATGGACCGTTATTCTTAGAGAGACTAAGAGTAGCCAGTACATTGATTCATATGTGCGTTTACTAATTTGTTATTAACTAGCAATAACAAACAGTAAAGCAATATGAACAATAGACAAAAAAAAAAACAAAAAAAAACAGACAACAACAACTAATAATAGGGATTAACAATGACAGTGACGACACTACTAACAGTGATGGTACAGTGAGTGGTACTGTGACTGGCGATCTGACCCGACACATGTTATTATCTTTTCAGGATTACATACCACTCGAATTTTTTATTTTTTTTTTATATTTAATTATATCGCATTAAATTTGATTATTTGCTTATAAGTATTGTAGCTATATTTCTGGAAATTTGTTTTTTAAAATCTTTTGGCTTTTGAAATTTTTCAAACACATTGATATTTATATATCGTTGTTTTTTCTTTGGTATTCTTCATATTCAACGTTTGTTTCTTTATATAGTTTTATTTTTGTAAATTTAGAAAAGTAAATATAATTACAGTTGTTATTTACTTGTGCTTTTTATAAATAATCATAAAAAGTTCGGTAGTTCGGCCAAAATTCGGCCAAAATTGGCGAACACCGAACTTAGCCGAACTTCAATTTTTGGCCGAACTCCGAAGCCGAATACTTGGTCGGACTACAAAATAATAAATATAGGTTCTCGTATGTAAAAAAATTATATGCTTTTCAAACAAAAAAAATTTAAAAACAAAAATTGGGACCCCCCCCCCCCCGAAAACAAAATCCTGGGTACGCCGCTGCCTACGACCTCCCTAATCCGAAAAATACAACAATAGCAACCTTTGCAGATGATACTGCTGTTTTAGCTGTACGTTCCACAGAAGAAGCAATAAATTCCATCTATGAATAGGCCAATTTATGGCAAATCGAATTAACCATACGAAATCCGTTCATGTAACCTTTAAAAATAGCAAAGCTAAGGCTATTCCAATCACAATTAATGGAAATAAAATACCCTACGAAACCTTGCCAAGTACCTGGGTATGACGCTGGACGTAAAACTTAAATGGAATGAGCATGTCAAAAAGAAAAAACTAGAACTTAAAAACAAATACAGAAGCCTTGGCTGGTTTAATTGGTAGACGCTCGTCTCTATCAATTCAAAATAAAATTGCAGTTATAATCAAATTATTAAACCTATATTGACCTATGGCATCCAGTGTGGGGATGCGCTAAGCCAAGTGTTGTAAACATAATACAAGCTTTCAAAATAAAGTTATAAGAAAAATAGTTAATGCACCGTGGTATTTAAGAAACAGCGATATCCACCGAGATCTTAGAGTGGACACTGTTAAAAACGTAATACAAAAATATGCAGCCAAACATCAAACCAGACTGTCTCTACATGTGAACCAGGAAGCTCGCAACCTTTATAACACTGAAGATCAACCTCGTAGATTCAAACGTACTAAACCACACGATTTAGTCAGACTCTAAACTATTAATGTCTAATGCATCATTATCACTTGACTCGATGAAATTTGCTCGTTAGTCTTTTTTGACTAGCTGTTAAGAATACTAAAAAACTGTATTCTATATATTCTAAAGTTTTTTGAAATAAAGAAATATATAAAAAAAAAAACAAAAAAAAAAGTGAATTTGTTTTAAATCCAATTTTTTTTAAATGCATAGGCTGCAGCCTTTACCTTCAATATATTTTGGGTGTATAAATATTTATGGCACTCACGTTATTTTATAGTTAATGACTGCGGTTTCAATGACACATAATTACATTTTTCTATTTATATAAAAGCTCTGTCATACTTTTCAATATAAAAGAAACAGCTTTGCAAAAAAAGAGGTTATTAGTTGGTATTAGTTTTTCAATTGCGTATAAAACAATTAAGAAAAAAAAAAACGTGAAATACTGTCAAAATGATTTTGATTCGAAATTTATTTATGGCCATTGCTACAATTTGCCTAATCATTAATGTGGATGCTAAACAGAATCATATTGTTATACGTAATAGACCGTGTCCGAGGTGGGCAAGTGCGTGTTAATATGAAATTATAAACAAAAATTTGTTAATAAAATAATTGTATCATCAAATAAGAACATATTTCGTGTTTAACATCTAAAATTTAAAAAAGTTAATCATAGAATAAATATTCGTAGTTGTTTTGTGTCCGTTATACGATAATCTTTATTTTAAGTGAAAAATCAGTAATTTGTAGAAGAAATTAAATTTTTGACTACATATCGAACACCTAGTTCAAAAGTGACTCAAGTCAAAATTTTTAATTTTTCAGAAATCGAAAAAAAAAAATATTTGCAACTTTATACCAATTAAAACATAAAGAAAGACATAACTGTTTTTTAGCAACAGTTAACAACAACAAAATACACTAATATTTGATTTTATAGATAAACAAGTGTATTGTGCATAGTTTAAGCATATAAACCCGAAAAAGTAAAATTTTGAGTTGAGTCACTTTTCAACTATGTAGTTTATTTGAAAAAACAAACCACATAAAATTACCGTATTATGATTTTACATTAATTTTATACAGTAGTTTTTTTTACAAATAAAGTTTGTATTTTTTACTACAAATCCCAGCAAAACAAAATAGTGCTAACCCAGAAGCGCTTCCGGAAGGCATTATTTAATTCCAAAGCGCTTCCAAAGCATATCCAGAAAGCATGATTTTTGTTCGCGATGTGCCACTTGGTATATCTCTTTTAAGCAGGGGGAAAGCGCTTCTTTCATGTGCTCTTAGAAGCAATAAATTCATGCCTTCTTAGGCAATAAGAAGCGCTTTGTAATATATTTTTACTGGTACTGGGATGGGATCATGTACTACAATGTGGTTCATTTTTTGTACAGTAAAAAACAAGTGACAATGTAAGTTGAATTTACTGAAATGTAAGTCGTACTTTCTTTAAGTGAAATTTTATTTGTTTTTAACTACATTTGCAGTGGTATTTACCTTCATAGTGTATTTTAATTCCGTGTGGCTATTTTTTAAAAACTCATCATATTTAAAATTTATCGCCTACGCTGATTTTTTATATGGTTTAATAAAAATCTACGCCTAAGATCGATCAGCTTACTTGTAAGAACTCAATGTTTATTAAGATTGTGGTTTTAATTTACATCTAAATTAAATTTGAAGTTTTGATTTTTTTTTCTTATAAAAGCCATAACTCGTATAAAATAAACTTAATAGTATTAAATTTTCTACTTCGTATACGTGCTTAAAGTTTCATTTTTTCAAAATGATCTTATTACAACATCTACTAGTACTCATATTTACAATATGTCTGATATTTGATGTAAAGCGGATTTACATGTAAGATCGAATAAGCCTTATACAACGGCTAGACCATACGTTGAGCCCACTCATGGATATCAACATTATGGACCTTATTATTATTAACGAATTATGTTAAAGATTGCACTAAGATCTCAAACGAGTTTTTTTTTGGTATTAAAATAGAAAATAAAAAAACGTGTTTTAAGTTTTTATTTGTTTTTTATATTATATGGGAAATTGAGATCGAATATTTCTTAAATCTCCCGAGAAGTTAATTATTAGTTGTATTCTATTAATGATAAAAGTTAAACTACAAACCACTTTTAAAAATGGTATTCCTTAAAAACTATATTGTGTGCATTTTTAGTGTTTCCATTAAGTCGCAAAAATATCATTAATTAAATTGGACGCTGCCCGAAATGTTGCCAAAAAAAAAAAAAAAAAAAATGTTACCAAAAAAAAAAAAAAAAAACATTGAAGCCAGAGCCACCATATTTATACCGATCAACACGGATACAAGACCATCTAACCATCAATGACGACACAGTTTGCAATTTCGAGGCAATTTAAAGAAATGAAGATAAATAAAACGATGCTACTACAAAAAACATTTTTTCAATAACTTTCCAAGTGAACTAGGGAGTTGTTTTATATACCTCACCTGAACTAGGGAGGGTTGTTTTAATATACCTCACCATCCCACTTTTAGCGGGATTATCCCGTTTTTTAAAGACTGATCCCGCCTTAAATTTATTTCCCACTTTTAAACCAAAGTCCCCTTTTATATTTCGACCTTTTTTATAGGTGGGAACCTCTGCTCTAAAGCCATCACATGGCTGGGTAGCCCTCTAACTGGCAAACGATGTTTTGCAACGAAATTCATACCATGTGCTCCACTCGAAAAACAAATAAGTTCTTCAAAAAATTGTTTATCGTTGCCTAATTAGGCGATATGAGCCAAAATATTTTAGGGTGCATTTTGGAAACTAAAGCATATAAAAGAGAAGTTTTGGACAACAATTATTTCTCTTACCAAGATATAATCACGCTCGCAAAACTATTTTTTTTCTGTCCTATTTAGAAGATAACGCGATTTTCGCTTTTGGAAAAAGCGAAATTAGGCGAAAAAGTATCGAAACTTCAATTTATATTGTTCAAACTTCAACGCCTTGCTATTAATACTTAATGTCTTCTGTCTGCAAAATTTCATAAAAAACCCGTCTATGAGTTTATAAGTTAAGACGAAGTCCTTTAGAGGAATCTTGATAAAATCCTGTGAGTCCTTGGACTAAAGTAAGAACTTATTATTAAAGATAAAGCTTCAATCTTACTTATATTTTATTATAAAGAGTTTTTAGTCAACTTAAATTGGTTTTTTAGATTTTAGAAAACTATGTTTTTTCAAAACAATTATATTTTTAAATTTTACGAAATTTTGATTTTGAAGCTTTCTCGCTTCCAAACCGTGGACGGCACACGAAAAAATTTCTTGCAAAATATTTAGAAAATTTAGTTTTACATCAGAATATTTTAATTTCTAAGTATAAAACGCTCATTTCACACTCATTTGTGGTAAATTTTATGAAGACTGCCCTGAGGCAGCCTTACCCGTTAGAGGGCTAACCTTGAACTTTAACTTTACTGTTGTATATTACTACATGTTGGGAATTGAAGAAATTTAGGTGATTACACTCAAAAAAATAAGTTAGTAGAAAAGTTAGTAAAATCATCTTGTAAATCAGGTATACTATTTCTCAGCAAATTTTTTGCTAAAATTATGTTGTAAGCTAAAATTTTAGTTATACTAGTCCTGCACTTAAACTGTTTTGAAGTACTGTTTTACTAATATTTTACTAATTTATTTTGCTAAAAAATTGTGCTGATTAGCACATCAATAGTGTGAACGACAAAACCAGATTAAAAGTTATACGCAGAATGAATTAGAATGTCAAGATGTAGTAGTGACGAGGAAAATTATAAAGGGTCCGCCATCTAACGTTTTTTTCCACTAGTGCTTATTTCGTGAATGGTAACACTTAGCTCATGTCTGATTTGACAGGTAATTAGTTTTATCCTTCCGCCTGAACAAATATGGTCCGTATGTTCGTTATCTTGCGAAAAAAGTGAAAGAAACTGGCATCCTCATCGATAAACCAAAGCGTTGAAAAGCCAAAAACAGTGCGTACACCCGAGAATATTGCTGCTAGTGGCAGAAAGTGCGCGTGAAGCGCCATCACATCAATCAAATTCACCCGTCGTTCTCAACAATTGAACATTTCGGAGACATCATTGAGACGAATTTTGCATAAAGACCTTGGTAGGACGCCATACAAAGTCCAATTGGTTCAAAAAAAAAAAAAAGTTATTTGGCGGGGACCCTTTACTAAAAGTACAACTCTAGTAGACACATAAAAAAATCAACCATGGAAGGTTTTGTATCTGTTTTTCATACATAAAACAAAATTGTGGATTGAAACAACTTAAATTTTTGCGTTTTCACCGGCTTGTGAAAGTAATTGTCTATTAATTAAATAAAAGACAAAATAAAATATTTAAATTTAATAAAGATTAAATATGTATTTGTAAACTAAATATTTATAGATATTAATAATCTAGTGTGGTCGAATTGCAAACAAATATACAACAGGTAGACAGTAAAGCGGAAGACAAAGACACATATCTTAGTAGATATTTATGGTTCCTTTTCCTTATTGCAAAAAAGGGTTGTATATGTTACATTTGTTATTTTTTCGTTTCATTTCTATAATTCTCTGCGGCATTGGCGTTCCTTTAAAAGATAGCATCATTGAGAACAACCACTGATGTAAGTAGTTGAAAGATAATTTTGTTTATGTTATATATAATTATTTCTATATATTTGCAGATATTACATTAATTCATGTCGTCAATGTGGGAGTATGAAAATTTTTATATTTGTAACGTATTGTAAATTATTTAAAAAAGCATCACAAAAATATATTTTATGATTTTCAGCACAATAAGTTAACTAAAGTAAAAATGTTCTACAAATTTTTTGAGTTTTTTTCAATCTACTAATGTTCAGCAAAAATTTTATTAATGTTTAGCAAGGGTTTTTTAATTTCTAATCCACTAAGTTTTAGCAAAACTTTGCTGAAATCTACTAATTTGTTGCTAAAAATCAGCTCGCTGATTTTCAGCAAACGATTTTGCTGATATTAGCAATTTTTTTGCAAGCACCCTCCTGACTCAAATTTTGCTGACTCTGCAAAATTTTTTGCTGACTTTACTAACTTTTTTTATTTGAGTGTACTTTTAAAATATCTTGGAGCAGTGAACTGCATGATTTTTAAAGGAAATCATATTAAGTATAATATTTTCATCACCAATATCCTTAATTTAAATAAAGGGTAAAGGCTTGCATGTTGCCACCCCCCATGCATTTTCGGCATTCCAGCGGGGGTAATGTCCCTGAAGTCCAACTCAAAGGGACGTAACAAGAGTAAATAAAACTCTACTACCGGAGCGGATAGGCACAATAACACAGTGTTTGCTGACTAAAGTGTAATTTACACAAGGAGAATTTTCTTGGACGAGTTTTAATGAATTTTTTCACCAATCTAAGAAGTTTTCTTCACAAAGTCAATAAATAATTACTAAGACTTTATAAAAAAAGCTTCATTATTTTTATGAAACCATTTTTAATGAAACTTTGTCATTAAGCATGTGCAATTTTTCATAAATAAACTGAAATTTTTCATAACATATTATGAAAAACTGCATTAGGTTAATGAAAAGTTTTAATGAAAGAGTTCCAGTGACACTTCACAGATGTAATGTAAAATTCAATATATCATGCAGATAATTCTCTCAGTGCAGAGCAATTGCTTACAAATTTTAAAATCAAAATTGTGTTTTTTGTAGTGTCATTCGGGTAGTACGCAGTATTAGTAGTTGTTTAACTGCTATTGTAGTCATTTTTCTATGAGAAAGTGAAAAACGACTAATTTAGACAGTCATTTAAAAAATAACTAACAAAAAATACTGTACTTCAGTAACAGTCGTTTTGAGTAGATATTTTAGTATTTTAACAAACAACTACCAAACAGTAATGTTGCAGTAAACAGTTAAATATTATTAGTTATTTAAAAATAGAAGATTATGTAGAATTTTCAAAAATTCTTATTTAGTTTATATTTTTTGTTATTATTGATATGTTCATAGTTTGCAAATAATAATTAGAAAACTTCATTGTATCTAAAATGCATTAAAACTTCATAACTTTAATACCATTTGGAATTTTGACTTTGCATTTTTGTAATTTGTAATTAAAAGAAAAATATATGTTTTTTTATATTAAAACTATCTTTAAAATACCGCAACAAAAAAAATAACTGGTAAAAACAATAGTCTTTACAACTTATTGTTTTATTGTTTTGTTGCTCGTTTTGTGGTTTATGCATTCATTTAAGGTTAGTTGTTTTGGACCGCTTCGATAATAGTTTTTACTACCATTGTAGTTGTTTTATCAATAGTTAAAAATGGCTACATGGTTGGTAGTTTTAAGCACAAATACAGTCATTGCCTGTTTGACTACATTTTTAGTCATTTTAACTGTAATTTTTAGTCATTTCTATCTTTTTTATATGTACTCGTATATAGTTAGTGTTTTTCAAAACAAAACATTACAAATTTAGGGAATTTTGACTCATTCGCGGCAACTTATTCGATTGCGTCTCAAGTTCTTCTTCTTTATGGGTTTTTTTCCTCCGTAGAACGCGGCAGGCGGCTTCGCGAAATAAAGTTTTTTCTGCGTGCGATTATACGATTTATAAATTTAGTTTTATTTTGTGATATACTACTAAAGAATATTTAAAAAAAATTGTATTGATATACTAAATATTATTAATCTTTTTAAAAGTTTGTTATAATTATTATTTAAAAAAATAAAAATTATGTTTTTTCGACCTATAATCCTGTTAAGAAAATGAATTTATTCAAGTTCAAGGCCCATACTCCATATTTCTTTATTAGGATATTGTCCTAACATATAAATCTATAGAGTTTTTTGTTTTCAATTTATTAATTGACTACCTTCAAGAATTTGTTGATGGTTCCATTTCGGGGATTTTCTAGGTCCCCATCATCAGAACAGTTTAGAAAGCAGTGGCTACCCTATTCACAAACTCAAACACTTATTTATCCCATTTGTTAAAACAAATGAGAATTAAGTTGAGAATGAAAATAAAAAAGTCTGGACGCTATGCCACATTTGAAAGTGACATAATATCCAAAAAAATAATGTCGTAATGTCCATGGACATTACAACATTTTCCAAATTGTCATAAAGTCCATGGACATTATGACACTTTTCGAGTGACATAACGTCCATGGACATTATGTCATTGGACGTTATGACATGCCACCAGGCTACAGGCATTTCGCCTTACAGCCTGGCAGAAATAAAATCTAAAAATGTAGGGATTCGAAATTTTTTTTATTACACTACCAAACCATTAATTTTCTACTCCAACAATCTATATAGAGAAAATTTTTTTCAACATCAATAACGAAATAGCTCCCCAAAAATAATTACTGGGAATTATTCATTTTGAAATTTTGGGCACTCATTTCATTACGAAATAAATCCCCAAATAAAAGAAGGAAATAAATAACCAAAAGTGGAAATAACTCCCCAAAATGTCGTTGTTGTTGTCTTCTATATACATTTTTGGGGATTTATTTCATTTCTGTTTTGGGGAGTTATTTCCTGGGGGGTTATTTCATGGAGCCGCAAATTCCACCAAGTGGTAAAATTCCACCAAGTGATCAGAATGGGCCACTCTAATGAAGAGGTATTCTTTTAAGATCTGTATACATTAAAAGACTGTGGTTTTAAAGAAACCTATATTTACACCCAGCAAATTCCATCAGTTGGTAAAATTCCACGAAGTGGCCAAAATGGGCCACTCTAATGAAGTGGTATTATTTTTAAAATCTGTATATATTAAATGACTGTGGTTTTAATGAAACGTATATATATATATGGTCTCTGTTATTTATTTTTTTTAGTCTTATCTCGTCCTAGAAAATAATAAGAACAATTACTTCAGCCAGTAGTTTGCAAAATGGTGCACATGCAGTATCTCCTTGTAGTAGTAATATTTACAATTTGTGCAGTTTTAAATGGAAACAATCCATTATATGTGCGAAGGAATACGCCCTCCTAAAACGCAGGAAATAATACAGAAATAAACCTGAGATTATATTGGAAGGATTATAGTAAATAACAAAGCTAACTTTGTTATATTAACATTATACTTCTGCTAAACGTACTGCAAAACTTATGATTTTTAAATAAATAATTAAATCAATTGTTTGTATTATTCTTTAAAAATAGTTTACTATTTAAAACTGTTTATGGCTATGATGTGGATGTTTTTAATAAATATTTAATTACAAAAATATGTTGAAAAAAAAAAACCATTTTATTTTGTATTTGCATTTCGTTTAAAAAATATTTTCGTTAATAGTATTAATTTGTAAATATACAAACATCAATTTTATTTACATATTTCTTAATTGATAAACTACTAAAAAATCAAAATTTTTGTGAGTATGTTCAATTTGGGGTGAAGTTTTAATAGTACTGTGGGAAAGTATTTATAGCAATTTAAGCAATGTTAGAGCGTATTTATGATGTTTTTGCAGAATATTTTGTAAATAAGAATTTTTAATTAACTTAGTCCCGGTTCACAAACGGCAATTTACTTGCGCAAGTCTTGAGTTTATAGAAGAGGGAGGAACAGAGAATGGAAGGGGTACAGACTTGCCCGTACTCCAATTCCGTTTTTTTTGTCATCCGCATTTTTCAAAACGATGTTTCAAAACGAAATTTGCTGAACAAACTTTTCCTGTGTAAACACAAAAGCAAGTTCAAAAACTTGCGCAAGTAATATTACCGTGTGTGAACCGGGACTTAAGAGACTTACCGCGAAAATATATTAAAAAAAAACGATATAGCCAACCATAGACAAAAGTGATTTTTACCTCAAGGTTGCAGTCTTTTTTCTTCTTTATTTCTTATTCTTCTAAACGACTTTCTCTGTCTAACTTCCAATCCTGTCTACTCTTTTGCAGACGGCAGCAACATTCCTATTAATTTTCCTTTGATGAGAGGCCAAACCTTGTAGAGGTTGGGGTCAAAAGCAGATTATGAATGACTCATTCAATGAAGACCTGATTACAATCTCTGAGTGGGTTCATGCGAATAGGGTCGTGTTTTAGTGTTGTTGGCCCATAGAGACTGGGGCTCACCAATGTAGTCTGTACACACTAGGGTATTCAATCGGTTAACCGTTACTCGATTAATCGATGAAATCTTGTCGAACAATTGTTCGAGTAATTTAAAATGTCCAATTTCGAGTAAAGAATAACTCGAACAATTTTGGTCGATTAATCGAGTAATCGAGTAAATTAAAAAAATATATAAATTTTAGCTTACTTTTAATTTTTTTTGTATTTTGTAAATTTTTTTGTGAAGTATAAAGTTATGTAACTGTTACAGTTACAGTTTATATTTAAGAAATGTTTAGTGAGCACTTTTGCAAGTATTAAATTGCTAAGTTTTCGCTCGCATTTCTTCCGCATTTTGGATTTATTTATGTTTGAACTAAACTTTTTTTAGTGTAGAGACTAACAACACATTCAAAAATAAAACACATTAATCTTCAGAGTAAAATTATAAAGAATTATTGATTTAAACTAATTTGTTATTTAAAAAAGTTAAAAAGCTGTAAAATAATAAGTGTTATAATTTGCAACAAATCAATAGTGTAAATTGATAATATATTTTGTTCATTTAGAATGAGTGTAGTTTGGAAGCATTTTCCAAACGACGAAAATATTAAAAAAAGCTAGAGATGTCCTAAGAAACACAAACGTTCCAGTTTCATGCACCACTTCACCTATTTACCACTTACGCAAAGATCACAATAGAACAAGACGAGCAACCAACAACTTAAAAACCCGTGAATGGTACAATAAGTAAATATATGTAAAAAAAAACCTCATTTTGCTCTCTACTTTGTAGATGTGTTGCTAGAGATAATATGTCTGTACGATGTTGAAAAAAATCGAAAGTGATTTCTTTATTCTTAAATTCAAAAGGCTTAAAATGCCACCGAGTGAAGAAACCATATCGAGCTTGATTGATAAGTTGTGGGGGTAAAAATATTACTCTTATCAGAAATGAATATATGAAAAAAATACATATGATAAAGATGAAGAAAGCGAAGACGGAAGTGATGATGAAAGTTGTGACGTTGATGACCAAATGAATGTGGACCAACGAGATGGTTTCTCAAAGTCGGCCTTTATAAAAGGAATGAAAAAAATAGATAAACATTAACAGTATATTATTTTTGAAAGATTATTTCAGAAAATCTTCTTAATTTCGTACAATAAATCTTAACTTTTGTATATATTTGTTTTATAAAAAATATTCATGAATTTTTAATGTTGTATTTTTTTGTTTTTTTTTTGTATTTTTAAGTGTTTTAGAAAACTACAAAATTAATTTATTATAAGTATTATAAAAGATCTTATTTTTTTTACTTTACATAATGAATGATCGCAAGAAATGTTTTTTTACTTTTATTTTTACTTGTATTTATGAATTCGCTTTATTTGTTAATTTTATTGTTTGTTTTGTGTTTTATATATTGTCAGCTGTCAAGTGATTTATGTGTAGTTTGGTTTGGCATTTCAACATGAATAGACCTGAACAACGCTCCCAAATTGTGTAAATTTATTTTGAAATCATGGTTCTGTTCGAAATACAGATCGCGCACTACGTTCGTTTTACGGTCAACATAATCATCATTCAGAGCAATTAATTTGATTAACTACAATCAGGCTTGGATGAACTATTTTATAAGAACTTTATACCCACAAAAATTTTTAGTTTAAATATACAAAACATATTTTACAAAATTTAACAAATCTTTTGAACAAACAATTCACAATTAAAATGTTGTAGCCTAAAAGAAAAACTTGATTTTATACTATTTAAGCCATTGCATATCAAAGTACACTAACAAATAAAAAAGTTAGTATTTTTATTATTAAATGCTTTTACGCCGAATTATCGGAGCATAATGCCATTACCATTCTTGTCTGTTCTATGCCATTGTCCTTAGTTGTGGCCAAGAGAGCTGTTGGTCATATTGTCTAAGTTCTTCTAACAAGCTGCGTCGCCAACTTCCCCTTGGTCTTCCTCGCCTTCTTTGGCCTTGGGATTCACCTCGAGTGCTTCTTGCCCTTTGTCGTCAGTAGGTTTGCGCAATGTGTGGCCTAGCCATTTCCATCTTCGTTCTGCGATTTCGACTTCGATTTGTTTTTGTTTTCATCTGCGGTATAGCTATTCGTTAGAGATCCAGTTGTTAGGCCACCATATTCGAAGAATATATCGGAGGCATTTGTTTACGAAGCATTGCAACTTTTTGTTAATTTCTATTGAAGACAGCCAAGTTTCACAACCGTAAAGCAGTACAGATTTTACATGTAAACAAAATAAATATATGACGAACAGACAAAAAACTGGACCGTTATTCTTAGAGAGACTAAGAGTAGCCAGTACATTGATTTCATATGTGCGTTTACTAATTTGTTATTAACTAGCAATAACAAACAGTAAAGCACATATGAACAATAGACAAAACAAAAAACAGACAACAACAACTAATAATAGGGATTAACAATGACAGTGACGACACTACTAACAGTGATGGTACAGTGAGTGGTACTGTGACTGGCGATCTGACCCAACATACTCCCCACGTTGAAAGGACTGGTTTTCAAGAATCTTCTTGGGAAGGTAAAGGAGCCACCTTATGTATTGGTCGTCTATAAAAATGAAGCCAATTTTGCAGGGATGGCTAAACCAAACAGTTGTTTGAAATATCTTCGATTTCAGCATTAAAATTGGTATGTCGTATGTGCGCCACGATTTCCAAAAGGTACTTTGCAGCTCGGTGGACTGCAGATGAACAATGTTTCTTGCTTTCAGGGAATGATCTACTGGGGATCTGTTGAAAATACGAAAAATATAAGTAAGTATTCTAATGATTTTATAATATGAAGAATGCTTATCAATAATGATATCAATTATAGCTGGTGAATCATTTTTGGTACATTTGAAAACGGCTGCTTTTCTTCGTTCCAAAATTTCTGTCTCGTTGTCAACTAAGTTAGCTGGCCAATACAAAATCTCTTTGCATAGAAATTGAGGACCATTGAACCAAATTGTGGATGGTAATTCTGCTGCGCTGCTACCACGGGATACAATATCTGCAGGATTGCTTTTTGATGGAACATGTCGCCATTGAATATCTCGAGTTTTGCTCCTGAAGTTCTGAAATACGATTGCCCACAAAACAATTTAGTGTTGATGAATGCAACTTTAGCCATTGTAAAACGATTTTTGAATCTGTCCAAAAGAAAATAGAAGATACAAATTTAATAATTTTAGATTTGATTTTGGACCACGTTTTGCTAAGCAAGACCGCAGCACACAATTCGAGGCGTGGCAAGGATTGAGCCTTTATTGGAGCGACTTTTGATTTGGCAATCAGCAAAGTTGTTCTATAGGAGCCATCTAAATAAATACGATAATAAAGGCAGCATCCAAAGGCGCGTTGCGAAGCATCTGCAAAGCCATGTATTTCGCCAAGTAAATTTTCTGAAGTTAAAACATATCGAGGCACTTGTATATTTTGAATATTTGACAAACCTTCCTTAATTTGGAGCCAAAGTTTTGTAAGATTTGAGTTGAGGGGTTCATCCCAACTGATATTTTGTACCCACATTTCTTGAAGCAGCATTTTACAACGAATAACAATAGGGCTCAAGAGGCCGAGTAAATCAAAAATTCTAGCTACGATTGACAAAACTGAACGTTTAGTGGGGCAAACTACATCGGGCAAATCAAAATGGAACAAAAAATTATCTTTTCTGGGATTCCATGACATACCAAGTGTTTTAGTGACGTCGTTTTCACCCGTTTTAATTGTGACCTCTTCATCTGAATTTGATACAAATTCAGGACAATTGCTGTTCGTTTTTGCCAGTTGAAGACCATGTAAACTTAAAATTTTTACAATTTCATTTTTCTTCGAATTCAAAACTTCAAAGTTATTTGATCCGGTTAAAACGTCGTCCACGTATAGATCTTCACGAAGTACTTGAGAACCAATTGGATAGGAAGATTCATTTTGATCAGCGATATAAAACAAGCTACGAATTGCTAAAAAAGGCGCTGCTGAAAGCCCATAAGTAACTGTATTTAATTGAAAATTTTAAGTTTTTCTTCTTTATTTGCTCTCCAAAGAATCAATTGAAATTTACGATCGCGTTGATCAACTAGAAATTGACGGTACATTTTTGATATGTCAGCCGTGAGCGCAAATCGGTTCAGACGAAAAGAAAACAAAGTTGTGATCAAATCTTGTTGTATTGTTGGGCCAACCATGAGAATTTCATTTAAGGAATGATTAGAAGCAGTATGAGCCGATGCATCAAAGACAACGCGAAGTTTGGTTGTAGTACTTTGAGGTTTTAATACACAGTGGTGTGGTATAATATAATACGGAATTGCAACCGGCTGATCGTAGGGCGACATATGACCGAGAGCCATATATTCGTTCATAAAATCGACATACATTGACTTTAAAATAGAGTCACGCTCCAATCTACGTTCGAGCAACAAAAATCTTCTACGAGAAATTTCAAAAGACTCACCCAAATAATCTGCATTGAGTTTAAAAGGCAATCTTACTTGTATACGACCATCAGCATTAACATTAACGTTGTCCACAAAATGCTGTTCACACCTTTGCTCCTCTTCACTAAGAATTTGGGAACCCCTGGCATACTCTTCAACTTCCCAAAATTTTTTCAAAGTGTTGTCCAACGTTTCCGTTGAAGAATAAAGTGCTAAGTTGCATGTAAGAGGCGACGAAGTTGTTTGAGAAGTGAATTTGCCTCCAACAATCCAGCCAAACACAGTATTGACAAGGCAAGGTTTGCTATCTCCCAAAGAAATGCGTCCATCTAGCAACATTGCAAAAAACACCTCAGAATTAAGCAATAAATCAATTCGTTGTGGCTTGTAGAACAAAGGGTCTGCGAGTTGTATCGTTTCAGGTATTTTCCAATCTGATGTTTCAATAAATTCGCCAGGCTGTTGAGCAGAAATTGATTTGGATACCGCAAAGACTGAGGACCACTGGAACGAACCAATACGAGATTTAATTGTGGCTGCAACAGAAAACTTGATGCTTGTTTGTATTTCTCCAATACCAGAAACACCTTGAGGTTCTGGTTGAAATTGTAACTTGAGCCTTTTTGCAACTTCTTCTGTAATGAAATTTATTTCAGAACAGGAATCAAGTAATACTCTTACCGGCATAAAAGAACCAAAATTGTCCTTGATAAGAAACACTGCAGTTGGTATGATTGACCTTTTGAATGACCGAGCTACCAACGAAACTGGGTTGCCTTGACTAGAAGATGGTGCTTGATTTAGGGCACCATTGGACAATAGCGGTGCTGTATGAGCAGGAACTGCATAAATATGCAAATTAGTATGATGAGCTGCATGACAAACCTGACAACGAGATTTGGATGGGCATTTCGAAACTAAATGACCCTTTCGTAGGCAGTTTATGCAGTGCCCATTTCGTTTTACAAAATTAAAACGTTCCGAAACTACAAGCGACAAAAACGAGGAACATGTTGTGATGTAATGATCAGTGCTGCTACAATATGAACAGGTCAACTCGATTTTTGAATTGACAAAGTATTCGCTGAACGATTGAAGTTCGACTTTGGCTTTGAACCACTAGGTTTATGCACTGTTTCACATTTCTTCCCATGGCTTTCTAAAAATTGACAGCGATTACTTAAAATGTTGTAGCAGGTATCCCAAGAAGGCAGTGATTTAAATTCTTGCTTTTCATCATAGTTTTGCCTGGAACCTTCATCCAACTTCAGCAACACCATGTGAATTATAATCGCATTCATAACGTCCATTTCGGAGCCAAGAGACAAAAGAGAGCCACGAATAGCCGAAACAGTGTCGATTATGTTTCGCAATGAAACGCAGTCACCCTTGGACATTTGAGAAACATTAAAAAGAGCAGTAATATGTTCCAAAAATATAAGTACCTTATTATCGTAGCGTTCCTTTAACCGTTCCAGGGCCTTCGGGTAATTTTCATCTGTAACCAGGAACGGCTCTACCACAGCTAGGGCAGGACCAGAAAGACAGCTCAGCAAATAATTAAATTTATCCACTGGAGTTAACAACGAATTATCATGGACCATGTTTTGAAACGTTGATATAAATCGCTTATAATCAGCATATTTTCCGTCGAATCGGGGCAACTTTAACGAGGGCAAACGAGATTGATGTGCCGCTCCAGACATTGAAGCATTTAGAAAACTATGTTCCGCTGAAGTAGAGCAACGACTTTTATTTAAAAGTGATAATAACTTTGCCTTAGATGTGATAAAAACTTCTTCTAAATCACTACGACAATTATCAGCTGGATTTAGTTTTTCAATTTGTCCTTGAACTTCACAAATTTCTTTAAAATACGTTTCTAAGATTTGTAGGCGGCATTGCAAAATGGTTGCATCCACTTTGTCGCCATCTTTTTCATTTTTCTTATGTAGCTTTGATATGTTCTTTTTCATAGTGGTTCTCTGTTGTTCTAACGATGCCAAAGCTGAGCTGGCGGTAGCATCATCGTTCACCATTTTGAATAAAAATCACAAAAAAAAAAACTTTAAAATTTGTCAAGGAACCACTTTGGAATTGAAACGCGTATTTACCTTTGTATATAGATGAAAAGGCACCAAAATTTTATTTTTATTTATGTACCACTTATGTACTTAAAATAACGGCACAATAAATTAATTTCCAAATTTTAAAAATCGAAAAAAATTTAAATTTTAACAAGGGCTACACAAAATTATTTTATTTTTCAGCAAAATTTATTTCGATGAAAAAACCACGAAAACAAAATTTTTTTTGTAATTACAAAATCAAAAGAATCACTTTTAATTTTGTTCCAAATGAAATTGTATAGCGGCAGTGGTTAACGTCGGCAAAGAACTCCAAACGAACGAAAAACAGCAACTGTAGCAGCAGAGGTTATGATGAATATCCAACGACGAAACTTTACTCCGAACCACAATTGTTGCACCAAATCACAAAATTTTATTTAAATTGTTGTGGCTGTATGTGCCATAAAAAATAAAATTTTCCACTAAAATTGTTTTTTATTGTATTGGCTCTACGGGCCATGAAATTCTTTAAAACCGAATTAAAAAATTATTAAATTTATTTTTATTTCGTTAACACACAGGCCGTCCTGTCACGGTCGCCAAAAATGTTCGGGAAAAAAAAACTTTTACTTTAATAAAATTAAAAACACGTATTTTAATTTTATTACCGATCTTGGTTTATTAAAGGTTAAAATTGTAATGATAAAATTAAATCTAACAATTTATTAAGAACCACAAAACATGTAAACAAAATAAATATATGACGAACAGACAAAAAACTGGACCGTTATTCTTAGAGAGACTAAGAGTAGCCAGTACATTGATTTCATATGTGCGTTTACTAATTTGTTATTAACTAGCAATAACAAACAGTAAAGCACATATGAACAATAGACAAAACAAAAAACAGACAACAACAACTAATAATAGGGATTAACAATGACAGTGACGACACTACTAACAGTGATGGTACAGTGAGTGGTACTGTGACTGGCGATCTGACCCGACACATGTTATTATCTTTTCAGGATTACATACCACTCGAATTTTTTATTTTTTTTTTATATTTAATTATATCGCATTAAATTTGATTATTTGCTTATAAGTATTGTAGCTATATTTCTGGAAATTTGTTTTTAAAATCTTTTGGCTTTTTGAAATTTTTTCAAACACATTGATATTTATATATCGTTGTTTTTTCTTTGGTATTCTTTCATATTCAACGTTGTTTCTTTATATAGTTTTTTTTTTGTAAATTTAGAAAAGTAAATATAATTACAGTTGTTATTTACTTGTGCTTTTTATAAATAATCATAAAAAGTTCGGTAGTTCGGCCAAATTCGGCCAAAATTTGGCCGAACACCGAACTTAGCCGAACTTCAATTTTTGGCCGAACTCCGAAGCCGAATACTTGGTCGGACACTACAAAATAATAAATATAGGTTCTCGTATGTAAAAAATTATATGCTTTTCAAACAAAAAAAATTTAAAAAACAAAAATTGGGACCCCCCCCCCCCCCCCGAAACAAAATCCTGGGTACGCCGCTGCCTACGACCTCCCTAATCCGAAAAATACAACAATAGCAACCTTTGCAGATGATACTGCTGTTTTAGCTGTACGTTCCACAGAAGAAGCAATAAATTCCATCTATGAATAGGCCAATTTATGGCAAATCGAATTAACCATACGAAATCCGTTCATGTAACCTTTAAAAATAGCAAAGCTAAGGCTATTCCAATCACAATTAATGGAAATAAAATACCCTACGAAAACCTTGCCAAGTACCTGGGTATGACGCTGGACGTAAAACTTAAATGGAATGAGCATGTCAAAAAGAAAAAACTAGAACTTAAAAACAAATACAGAAGCCTTGGCTGGTTAATTGGTAGACGCTCGTCTCTATCAATTCAAAATAAAATTGCAGTTTATAATCAAATTATTAAACCTATATTGACCTATGGCATCCAGTTGTGGGGATGCGCTAAGCCAAGTGTTGTAAACATAATACAAGCTTTCAAAATAAAGTTATAAGAAAAATAGTTAATGCACCGTGGTATTTAAGAAACAGCGATATCCACCGAGATCTTAGAGTGGACACTGTTAAAAACGTAATACAAAAATATGCAGCCAAACATCAAACCAGACTGTCTCTACATGTGAACCAGGAAGCTCGCAACCTTTATAACACTGAAGATCAACCTCGTAGATTACAACGTACTAAACCACACGATTTAGTCAGACTCTAACTATTAATGTCTAATGCATCATTATCACTTGACTCGATGAAATTTGCTCGTTAGTCTTTTTCTGACTAGCTGTTAAGAATACTAAAAAACTGTATTCTATATATTCTAAAGTTTTTTTGAAATAAAGAAAATATATAAAAAAAAAAACAAAAAAAAGTGAATTTGTTTTAAATCCAATTTTTTTTTAAATGCATATGCTGCAGCCTTTACCTTCATACTATTTTGGGTGTATAAATATTTATGGCACTCACGTTATTTTATAGTTATATGACTGCGGTTTCAATGACACATAATTACATTTTTCTATTTATATAAAAAGCTCTGTCATACTTTTCAATATAAAAGAAACAGCTTTGCAAAAAAAGAGGTTATTAGTTGGTATTAGTTTTTCAATTGCGTATAAAACAATTAAGAAAAAAAAAACGTGAAATACTGTCAAAATGATTTTGATTCGAAATTTATTTATGGCCATTGCTACAATTTGCCTAATCATTAATGTGGATGCTAAACAGAATCATATTGTTATACGTAATAGACCGTGTCCGAGGTGGGCAAGTGCGTGTTAATATGAAATTATAAACAAAAATTTGTTAATAAAATAATTGTATCATCAAATAAAGAACATATTTCGTGTTTAACATCTAAAATTTAAAAAAGTTAATCATAGAAATAAATATTCGTAGTTGTTTTTTGTCCGTTATACGATAATCTTTATTTTTAAGTGAAAAATCAGTAATTTGTAGAAGAAATTAAATTTTTGACTACATATCGAACACCTAGTTCAAAAGTGACTCAAGTCAAAATTTTTAATTTTTCAGAAATCGAAAAAAAAAAATATTTGCAACTTTATACCAATTAAACATAAAGAAAGACATAACTGTTTTTTAGCAACAGTTAACAACAACAAAATACACTAATATTTGATTTTATAGATAAACAAGTGTATTGTGCATAGTTTAAGCATATAAACCCGAAAAAGTAAAATTTTGAGTTGAGTCACTTTTCAACTATGTAGTTTATTTGAAAAAACAAACCACATAAAATTACCGTATTATGATTTTACATTAATTTTATACAGTAGTTTTTTTTTTACAAATAAATGTTTGTTTATTTTTTACTACAAATCCCAGCAAAACAAAATAGTGCTAACCCAGAAGCGCTTCCGGAAGGCATTATTTAATTCCAAAGCGCTTCCAAAGCATATCCAGAAAGCATGATTTTTGTTCGCGATGTGCCACTTGGTATATCTCTTTTAAGCAGGGGGAAAGCGCTTCTTTCATGTGCTCTTAGAAGCAATAAATTCATGCCTTCTTAGGCAATAAGAAGCGCTTTTTTGTAATATTTTTTACTGGGATGTGATTCATGTTTACTACAATTGTGGTTCATTTTTTGTACAGTAAAAAACAAGTGACAATGTAAGTTGAATTTACTGAAATGTAAGTCGTACTTTCTTTAAGTGAAATTTTCATTTGTTTTTAACTACATTTGCAGTGGTCTTTACCTTCATAGTGTATTTTTAATTCCGTGTGGCTATTTTTTTAAAACTCATCATATTTAAAATTTATCGCCTACGCTGATTTTTTATATGGTTTAATAAAAATCTACGCCTAAGATCGATCAGCTTACTTGTAAGAACTCAATGTTTATTAAGATTGTGGTTTTAATTTACATCTAAATTTAAATTTGAAGTTTTGATTTTTTTTTTCTTATAAAAGCCATAACTCGTATAAAATAAACTTAATAGTATTAAATTTTCTACTTCGTATACGTGCTTAAAGTTTCATTTTTTCAAAATGATCTTATTACAACATCTACTAGTACTCATATTTACAATATGTCTGATATTTGATGTAAATGCGGATTTACATGTAAGATCGAATAAGCCTTATACAACGGCTAGACCATACGTTGAGCCCACTCATGGATATCAACATTATGGACCTTATTATTATTAACGAATTATGTTAAAGATTGCACTAAGATCTCAAACGAGTTTTTTTTTGGTATTTAAATAGAAAATAAAAAAAACGTGTTTTAAGTTTTTATTTTTGTTTTTTATATTATATGGGAAATTGAGATCGAAATATTTCTTAAAATCTCCCGAGAAGTTAAATTATTTGTATTCTATTAATGATAAAAGTTAAACTACAAACCACTTTTAAAAATGGTATTCCTTAAAAACTATATTTGTGTGCATTTTTTAGCTGTTTCCATTAAGTCGCAAAAATATCATTAATTAAATTGGACGCTGCCCGAAATGTTGCCAAAAAAAAAAAAAAAAAAAATGTTACCAAAAAAAAAAAAAAACATTGAAGCCAGAGCCACCATATTTTATACCGATCAACACGGATACAATGACCATCTAACCATCAATGACGACACAGTTTGCAATTTTCGAGGCAATTTAAAGAAATGAAGATAAATAAAACGATGCTACAAAAAACATTTTTTCAATAACTTTCCAAGTGAACTAGGGAGGTTGTTTTAATATACCTCACCTGAACTAGGGAGGGTTGTTTTAATATACCTCACCATCCCACTTTTAGCGGGATTATCCCGCTTTTTTAAAGACTGATCCCGCCTTAAATTTATTTCCCACTTTTTAAACCAAAGTCCCCCTTTTTATATTTTCGACCTTTTTTATAGGTGGGAACCTCTGCTCTAAAGCCATCACATTGGCTGGGTAGCCCTCTAACTGGCAAACGATGTTTTGCAACGAAATTCATACCATGTGCTCCACTCGAAAAACAAATAAGTTCTTCAAAAAATTGTTTATCGTTGCCTAATTAAGGCGATATGAGCCAAAATATTTTAGGGTGCATTTTGGAAACTAAAGCATATAAAAGAGAAGTTTTGGACAACAATTATTTCTCTTACCAAGATATAATCACGCTCGCAAAACTATTTTTTTTTCTGCTCCTATTTAAGAAGATAACGCGATTTTCGCTTTTTGGAAAAAGCGAAATTAGGCGAAAAAGTATCGAAACTTCAATTTATATTGTTCAAACTTCAACGCCTTGCTATTAATACTTAATGTCTTCTGTCTGCAAAATTTCATAAAAACCCGTCTATGAGTTTATAAGTTAAGACGAAGTCCTTTAGAGGAATCTTGATAAAATCCTGTGAGTCCTTGGACTAAAGTAAGAACTTATTATTAAAGATAAAGCTTCAATCTTACTTATATTTTATTATAAAGAGTTTTTAGTCAACTTAAATTGGTTTTTTTAGATTTTAGAAAACTATGTTTTTTCAAAAACAATTATATTTTGAAATTTTACGAAATTTTGATTTTGAAGCTTTCTCGCTTCCAAACCGTGGACGGCACACGAAAAAATTTCTTTGCAAAATATTTAGAAAATTTAGTTTTACATCAGAATATTTTAATTTCTAAGTATAAAACGCTCATTTGCACTCATTTGTGGTAAATTTTATGAAGACTGCCCTGAGGCAGCCTTACCCGTTAGAGGGCTAACCTTGAACTTTAACTTTACTGTTGTATATTACTACATGTTGGGAATTGAAGAAATTTAGGTGATTACACTCAAAAAAATAAGTTAGTAGAAAAGTTAGTAAATCATCTTGTAAATCAGGTATACTATTTCTCAGCAAATTTTTTGCTAAAATTATGTTGTAAGCTAAAATTTTAGTTATACTTAGTCTGCACTTAACTGTTTTGAAGTACTGTTTTACTAATATTTTACTAATTTATTTTGCTAAAAAATTGTGCTGATTAGCACATCAATAGTGTGAACGACAACCAGATTAAAAGTTATACGCAGAATGAATTAGATGTCAAGATGTAGTAGTGACGAGGAAAATTATAAAGGGTCCGCCATCTAACGTTTTTTTTCCACTAGTGCTTATTTCGTGAATGGTAACACTTAGCTCATGTCTGATTTGACAGGTAATTAGTTTTATCCTTCCGCTGAACGAATATGGTCCGTATGTTCGTTATCTTGCGAAAAAAGTGAAAGAAACTGGCATCCTCATCGATAAACCAAAGCGTGAAAAGCCAAAAACAGTGCGTACACCCGAGAATATTGCTGCTGTGGCAGAAAGTGCGCGTGAAGCGCCATCAACATCAATTCACCGTCGTTCTCAACAATTGAACATTTCGGAGACATCATTGAGACGAATTTTGCATAAAGACCTTGGTATGACGCCATACAAAGTCCAATTGGTTCAAAAAAAAAAAAGTTATTGGCGGACCCTTTACTAAAAAGTACAACTCTAGTAAGACACATAAAAAAATCAACCATGGAAGGTTTTGTATCTGTTTTTCATACATAAAACAAAATTGTGGATTGAAACAACTTAAATTTTTGCGTTTTCACCGGCTTGTGAAAGTAATTGTCTATTAATTAAATAAAAGACAAAATAAAATATTTAAATTTAATAAAGATTAAATATGTATTTGTAAACTAAATATTTATAGATATTAATAATCTAGTGTGGTCGAATTGCAAACAAATATACAACAGGTAGACAGTAAAGCGGAAGACAAAGACACATATCTTAGGTAGATATTTATGGTTCCTTTTCCTTATTGCAAAAAAGGGTTGTATATGTTACATTTTGTTATTTTTTCGTTTCGTTTCTATAATTCTCTGCGGCATTGGCGTTCCTTTAAAAGATAGCATCATTGAGACAACCATTGATGTAAGTAGTTGAAAGATAACTTTGTTTATGTTATATATAATTATTTCTATATATTTGCAGATATTACATTAATTCATGTCGTCAATGTGGGAGTATGAAAGTTTTTATATTTTGTAACGTATTGTAAATTATTTTAAAAAGCATCACAAAAATATATTTTATGATTTTCAGCAAAATAAGTTAACTAAAGTAAACATTTTCTACAAATTTTTTGAGTTTTTTTCAATCTACTTAATATTCAGCAAAAATTTTATTAATGTTTAGCAAGGGTTTTTTAATTTCTAATCCACTAAGTTTTAGCAAAACTTTTGCTGAATCTACTAATTTTGTTGCTAAAAATCAGCTCGCTGATTTTCAGCAAACGATTTTGCTGATATTAGCAATTTTTTTGCAAGCACCCTCCTGACTCAAATTTTGCTGACTCTGCAAAATTTTTTGCTGACTTTACTAACTTTTTTATTTGAGTGTACTTTAAAATATCTTGGAGCAGTGAACTGCATGATTTTTAAGGAAATCATATTAAGTTATAATATTTTCATCACCAATATCCTTAATTTTAATAAAGGGTAAAGGCTTGCATGTTGCCACCCCCCATGCATTTCGGCATTCCAGCGGTGTAATGGCCCTGAAGTCCAACTCAAAGGGACGTAACAAGAGTAAATAAAACTCTACTACCGGAGCGGATAGGCACAATAACACAGTGTTTGCTGACTTAAAGTGTAATTTACACAAGGAGAATTTTCTTGGACGAGTTTTAATGAATTTTTTCACCAATCTAAAGAAGTTTTCTTCACAAAGTCAATAAATAATTACTAAGACTTTATAAAAAAGCTTCATTATTTTTATGAAACCATTTTTAATGAAACTTTGTCATTAAGCATGTGCAATTTTTCATAAATAAACTGAAATTTTTCATAACATATTATGAAAAACTGCATTAGGTTAATGAAAAGTTTTAATGAAAGAGTTCCAGTGACACTTCACAGATGTAATGTAAAAATTCAATAATATCATGCAGATAATTCTCTCAGTGCAGAGCAATTGCTTACAAATTTTAAAATCAAAATTGTGTTTTTTGTAGTGTCATTCGGGTAGTACGCAGTATTAGTAGTTGTTTTAACTGCTATTGTAGTCATTTTTCTATGAGAAAGTGAAAAACGACTAATTTAGACAGTCATTT
This sequence comes from Delia radicum, assembly GCA_021234595.1. Lineage (NCBI taxonomy): Eukaryota > Metazoa > Arthropoda > Insecta > Diptera > Anthomyiidae > Delia > Delia radicum. Next base: position 204,342,585 of record CM037854.1, read on the forward strand.
AAAAAAATAACTAACAAAAAATACTGTACTTCAGTAACAGTCGTTTTGAGTAGATATTTTAGTATTTAACAAACAACTACCAAAACAGTAATGTTGCAGTAAACAGTTAAATATTATTAGTTATTTAAAAATAGAAGATTATGTAGAATTTTCAAAAATTCTTATTTAGTTTATATTTTTGTTATTATTGATATGTTCATAGTTTGCAAATAATAATTAGAAAACTTCATTGTATCTAAAATGCATTAAAACTTCATAACTTTAATACCATTTGGAATTTTGACTTTGCATTTTTGTAATTTGTAATTAAAAGAAAAATATATGTTTTTTTATATTAAAACTATCTTTAAAATACCGCAACAAAAAAATAACTGGTAAAAACAATAGTCTTTACAACTTATTGTTTTATTGTTTTGTTGCTCGTTTTGTGGTTTATGCATTCATTTAAGGTTAGTTGTTTTGGACCGCTTCGATAATAGTTTTTACTACCATTGTAGTTGTTTTATCAATAGTTAAAATGGCTACATGGTTGGTAGTTTTAAGCACAAATACAGTCATTGCCTGTTTGACTACATTTTTAGTCATTTTAACTGTAATTTTTAGTCATTTCTATCTTTTTTATATGTACTCGTATATAGTTAGTGTTTTTCAAAACTAAACATTACAAATTTAGGGAATTTTGACTCATTTCGGCAACTTATTCGATTGCGTCTCAAGTTCTTCTTCTTTATGGGTTTTTTTCCTCCGTAGAACGCGGCAGGCGGCTTCGCGAAATAAAGTTTTTTCTGCGTGCGATTATACGATTTATAAATTTAGTTTTATTTTGTGATATACTACTAAAGAATATTTAAAAAAAATTGTATTGATATACTAAATATTATTAATCTTTTTAAAAGTTTGTTATAATTATTATTTAAAAAAATAAAAATTATGTTTTTTCGACCTATAATCCTGTTAAGAAAATGAATTTATTCAAGTTCAAGGCCATACTCCATATTTCTTTATTAGGATATTGTCCTAACATATAATCTATAGAGTTTTTTGTTTTCAATTTATTAATTGACTACCTTCAAGAATTTGTTGATGGTTCCATTTCGGGGATTTTCTAGGTCCCCATCATCAGAACAAGTTTAGAAAGCAGTGGCTACCCTATTCACAAACTCAAACACTTATTTATCCCATTTGTTAAAACAAATGAGAATTAAGTTGAGAATGAAAATAAAAAGTCTGGACGCTATGCCACATTTGAAAGTGACATAATATCCAAAAAAATAATGTCGTAATGTCCATGGACATTACAACATTTTCCAAATTGTCATAAAGTCCATGGACATTATGACACTTTTCGAGTGACATAACGTCCATGGACATTATGTCATTGGACGTTATGACATGCCACCAGGGCTTACAGGCATTTCGCCTTACAGCCTGGCAGAAATAAAATCTAAAAATGTAGGGATTCGAAATTTTTTTTTATTACACTACCAAACCATTAATTTTCTACTCCAACAATCTATATAGAGAAAATTTTTTTCCACATCAATAACGAAATAAGCTCCCCAAAAATAATTACTGGGGAATTATTTCATTTTGAAATTTTGGGGCACTTATTTCATTACGAAATAAATCCCCAAATAAAAGAAGGAAATAAATCACCAAAAGTGGAAATAACTCCCCAAAATGTCGTTGTTGTTGTCTTCTATATACATTTTTGGGGATTTATTTGATTTCTGTTTTGGGGAGTTATTTCCTGGGGGTTATTTCATGGAGCCGCAAATTCCACCAAGTGGTAAAATTCCACCAAGTGATCAGAATGGGCCACTCTAATGAAGAGGTATTCTTTTTAAGATCTGTATACATTAAAAGACTGTGGTTTTAAAGAAACCTATATTTACACCCAGCAAATTCCATCAGTTGGTAAAATTCCACGAAGTGGCCAAAATGGGCCACTCTAATGAAGTGGTATTATTTTTAAAATCTGTATATATTAAATGACTGTGGTTTTAATGAAACGTATATATATATATGGTCTCTGTTATTTATTTTTTTTAGTCTTATCTCGTCTAGAAAATAATAAGAACAATTACTTCAGCCAGTAGTTTGCAAAATGGTGCACATGCAGTATCTCCTTGTAGTAGTAATATTTACAATTTGTGCAGTTTTAAATGGAAACAATCCATTATATGTGCGAAGGAATACGCCTCCTAAAACGCAGGAAATATACAGAAATAAACCTGAAGATTATATTGGAAGGATTATAGTAAATAACAAAGCTAACTTTGTTATATTAACATTATACTTCTGCTAAACGTACTGCAAAACTTATGATTTTTAAATAAAATAATTAAATCAATTGTTTGTATTATTCTTTAAAAATAGTTTACTATTTAAAACTGTTTATGGCTATGATGTGGATGTTTTAATAAATATTTAATTACAAAAATATGTTGAAAAAAAAAACCATTTTTATTTTGTATTTGCATTTCGTTTAAAAAAATATTTTCGTTAATAGTATTAATTTGTAAATATACAAACATCAATTTTATTTACATATTTCTTAATTGATAAACTACTAAAAAATCAAAATTTTGTGAGTATGTTCAATTTGGGGTGAAGTTTTAATAGTACTGGGGAAAGTATTTATAGCAATTTAAGCAATGTTAGAGCGTATTTATGATGTTTTTGCAGAATATTTTGTAAATAAGAATTTTTAATTAACTTAGTCCCGGTTCACAAACGGCAATTTTACTTGCGCAAGTCTTGAGTTTATAGAAGAGGGAGGAACAGAGAATGGAAGGGGTACAGACTTGCCCGTACTCCAATTCCGTTTTTTTTGTCATCCGCATTTTTCAAAACGATGTTTCAAAACGAAATTTGCTGAAACAAACTTTTCCTGTGTAAACACAAAAGCAAGTTCAAAAACTTGCGCAAGTAATATTACCGTGTGTGAACCGGGACTTAAGAGACTTACCGCGAAAATATATTAAAAAAAACGATATAGCCAACCATAGACAAAAGTGATTTTTACCTCAAGGTTGCAGTCTTTTTTCTTCTTTATTTCTTATTCTTCTAAACGACTTTCTCTGTCTAACTTCCAATCCTGTCTACTCTTTTGCAGACGGCAGCAACATTTCCTATTAATTTTCCTTTGATGAGAGGCCAAACCTTGTAGAGGTTGGGGTCAAAAGGCAGATTATGAATGACTCATTCAATGAAGACCTGATTACAATCTCTGAGTGGGTTCATGCGAATAGGGTCGTGTTTTAGTGTTGTTGGCCCATAGAGACTGGGGCTCACCAATGTAGTCTGTACACACTAGGGTATTCAATCGGTTAACCGTTACTCGATTAATCGATGAAATCTTGTCGAACAATTGTTCGAGTAATTTAAAATGTCCAATTTCGAGTAAAGAATAACTCGAACAATTTTGGTCGATTAATCGAGTAATCGAGTAAATTAAAAAAATATATAAATTTTAGCTTACTTTTAATTTTTTTTGTATTTTGTAAATTTTTTTTGTGAAGTATAAAGTTATGTAACTGTTACAGTTACAGTTTATATTTAAGAAATGTTTAGTGAGCACTTTTGCAAGTATTTAAATTGCTAAGTTTTCGCTCGCATTTCTTCGCATTTTGGATTTATTTATGTTTTGAACTAAACTTTTTTTTAGTGTAGAGACTAACAACACATTCAAAATAAAACACATTAATCTTCAGAGTAAAATTATAAAAGAATTATTGATTTAAACTAATTTGTTATTTAAAAAGTTAAAAAGCTGTAAAATAATAAGTGTTATAATTTGCAACAAATCAATAGTGTAAATTGATAATATATTTTGTTCATTTAGAATGAGTGTAGTTTGGAAGCATTTTCCAAACGACGAAAATATTAAAAAAAGCTAGAGATGTCCTAAGAAACACAAACGTTCCAGTTTCATGCACCACTTCACCTATTTACCACTTACGCAAAGATCACAATAGAACAAGACGAGCAACCAACAACTTAAAAACCCGTGAATGGTACAATAAGTAAATATATGTAAAAAAAAACCTCATTTTGCTCTCTACTTTGTAGATGTGTTGCTAGAGATAATATGTCTGTACGATGTTGAAAAAAATCGAAAGTGATTTCTTTATTCTTAAATTCAAAAGGCTTAAAAATGCCACCGAGTGGAAGAAACCATATCGAGCTTGATTGATAAGTTGTGGGGGTAAAAATATTACTCTTATCAGAAATGAATATATGAAAAAAATACATATGATAAAGATGAAGAAAGCGAAGACGGAAGTGATGATGAAAGTTGTGACGTTGATGACCAAAATGAATGTGGACCAACGAGATGGTTTCTCAAAGTCGGCCTTTATAAAAAGGAATGAAAAAAATAGATAAACATTAACAGTATATTATTTTTTGAAAGATTATTTCAGAAAATCTTCTTAATTTCGTACAATAAATCTTAACTTTTGTATATATTTGTTTTATAAAAATATTCATGAATTTTTAATGTTGTATTTTTTGTTTTTTTTTTGTATTTTTAAGTGTTTTAGAAAACTACAAATTAATTTATTATAAGTATTATAAAAGATCTTATTTTTTTTTACTTTACATAATGAATGATCGCAAGAAATGTTTTTTTACTTTTATTTTTACTTGTATTATGAATTCGCTTTATTTGTTAATTTTATTGTTTGTTTTGTGTTTTATATATTGTCAGCTGTCAAGTGATTTATGTGTAGTTTGGTTTGGCATTTCAACATGAATAGACCTGAACAACGCTCCCAAATTGTGTAAATTTATTTTGAAAATCATGGTTCTGTTCGAAATACAGATCGCGCACTACGTTCGTTTTACGGTCAACATAATCATCATTCAGAGCAATTAATTTGATTAACTACAATCAGGCTTGGATGAACTATTTTATAAGAACTTTATACCCACAAAAATTTTTAGTTTAAATATACAAAACATATTTTACAAAATTTAACAAATCTTTTGAACAAACAATTCACAATTAAAATGTTGTAGCCTAAAAGAAAAACTTGATTTTATACTATTTAAGCCATTGCATATCAAAGTACACTAACAAATAAAAAAGTTAGTATTTTTATTATTAAATGCTTTTACGCCGAATTATCGGAGCATAATGCCATTACCATTCTTGTCTGTTCTATGCCATTGTCCTTAGTTGTGGCCAAGAGAGCTGTTGGTCATATTGTCTAAGTTCTTCTAACAAGCTGCGTCGCCAACTTCCCCTTGGTCTTCCTCGCCTTCTTTGGCCTTGGGGATTCACCTCGAGTGCTTCTTGCCCTTTGTCGTCAGTAGGTTTGCGCAATGTGTGGCCTAGCCATTTCCATCTTCGTTCTGCGATTTCGACTTCGATTTGTTTTTGTTTTCATCTGCGGTATAGCTATTCGTTAGAGATCCAGTTGTTAGGCCACCATATTCGAAGAATATATCGGAGGCATTTGTTTACGAAGCATTGCAACTTTTTGTTAATTTCTATTGAAGACAGCCAAGTTTCACAACCGTAAAGCAGTACAGATTTTACGTTTGTGTTAAATAGACGGATTTTGGTGATTGTAGAGATAGAATTGGAGCGCCGAATGTTTTACAATGCTGCAAAAGCCCCTTTAGCCTTTTTAATTATTTGTAGAATATCAGTACGTGCTCCGCCATCGGCTGTTATTTGGCTTCCCAGGTAGGTGAATTCGTGGGTTGATTCGATGGGTTGCCCTGCTACATTGTTTGTTACTCATATACTTTGTCTTGCCTATGTTGATTTTTAAACCAACTGGTTCAGCAATTCGGACTAACTCATTTATTTGTGACTGCTTGAGAGGAGAGGAGAACTTGAGAGGAGAACAATGTCATCTGCGTATACAAGGTCGTTGAGATGTTCCATTTTGATAGGGTGCCAGATGATGCCACGTTGAGGATGGTTGTCTATTGCGCTTATTAAGATTTCATCGATTACAATTAAAAACAAGAGTGGGGATAAAATACATCCATGTCGTACTCCTGCCGTAACATTTATGGCCTCTAACAATCGGTTATTATGCCGCACTCGACACTGCCCATATATTGTTGTGCCTTATGCGGTCAAATGCATTTTCAAAGTCAATGAAAACTAGGTGTAAAGATTCATTCATCTCATTTATTTGCTCCATTATTATACGTAAAGTTGCAATTTGATCTATGCAGCTTCTTTGGGGCCGGAAACCTGCTTGTTGTTTTCGTAAAGTCTCGTTGATCTTGTTGTTTTCGTAAAGTCTCGTTGATTCGATACGGTTAAGTATAATTTTGCAGAAAATTTTGAGACAGCTGGATAGTAGCATAATTCCGCGCCAATTATTCCAGTCGTTTAGGCTACCTTTTTTCGAAATTTTAACGATAACACCCTGTATCCAATCAGATGGAAATATTTCAGTTGTCCAAATTTGCTTGAAAAGTGGAAATAGTATTTGAGAAGATTCAATGGGATTTGACGAAATGACTTCAATGTTTAAGCCATCAATTCCTGGAGCTTTGCCGGTTTTCATTGCAATTATTGCCTTTTCTATTTCGCTGTGTGATGGGTAATTGATGTTAATTCGCGAAATTGAGTTAAAATTAAAATTAGAGGGCGATTGAAGTACCGCTGGATTAGAGTTTGGCGGATCAGTTGGAGCTTTAAAAATTAAATTAAAAAGTTAGTAAAGGCAGCAAAAAATTTTGCTGAGTCAGCAAAATTTTAGTCAAGAGGGTGCTTGCAAAAAAATTGCTAATGTCAGCAAAAATGTTGCTGAAAATCAGCGAGCTGATATTTATCACTTAGCGAGCTGATAACTAACACTTAGTAGATTAGAAATTAAAAACCCTTTGCTTAAAATTAATAAAAATTTTTGCTGAATATTAGTAGACTGAAAAATACTCAAAAAATTTGTAGAAAAATTATACTTTAGTTAATTTATTTGCTGGAAATCATAAACATATTTTTGTGATTCTTTTTAAAATAATATACAATACCTTACGAAATATAAAAATGTTCATACTCCCAAATTGACGACATGAATTAATGTAACATCTAAAAACAATACAAATAAATTTATATAACATAAACGAAATTATCTTTGAACTACTTACATCAATTATTGTCTAACTGATGCTATCTTTTAAAGGAACGCAGTGCAATAAGAAAATGGAAACAGAAAAATCTACCTAAGATGTACGTCTTTGTCTTTCGCTTTAGTCTGTCTACCTATTACATATTTGTTTGCAATTTGATCACACAAGATTATTAATATATATAAACATTTAATTTTTATTAAATTTAAATATTTTATTTTGTCTTTTATTTAATTAGTAGATAATTACTTTCACAAGTGGGTTATGACGCAAAATTTAAGTTGTATTAATCCACAATTTTGTTTTATGTATGAAAAATAGATACAAAAATCTTTCATGGTTGATTTGATTTATATGTCATACTAGAGTTGTACTTTTAATATAATTTTCCTCGTCACTACTACATCGTGACATGCCGCGACATCTAATTCATTCTGAGTATATCTTTCAGTCTGGTTGTCGTTCACACTATTAATGTGCTAATCAACACAATTTTTTTAGCAAAATAAATTAGTAAAACATTAGTAAAGTATTAGTAAAGCAGTTAAGAGCTGAATAAGTATAAATAAAATTTTAGTTTAAAACATAATTTGAGCAAAAAATTTGCTAAAAAATAGTATACCTGATTTACAAGATGTTTTACTAACTTTTCTACTAACTTATTTTATTTTTTGAGTGTAGCATTATTTTCTACTTAAATATAAATCTTGTTTAAACTTAGCTATTAAGTTTTTTTTTTTAGTGCCGCAGCATATGAGTCAAAACTAGTTAACTGGTTAATGAATTATATATTTTTATAAGAGCTCTTTAAAGTTTAATGTAAAACCCTTAATTTGCATAAAAAATAAGTTGGACATTTAATAACGTAAGCAGTTTACAAAATGGTGTGTAATAAACAATTAATTCCAAAAATATCCACTCTATCCAACTATTTAAAATTAATCCTATTTGACTCATTGCTTAGTAAATGTTTTATTTATTTTTAAATAACTTAGCCACAGAATAGTTTATTAAACAAAGAGATTTATTTGAAATAAAAACTTAAGAAAAATATTTATAAAAAGTAGTTTACTTCTGGTGATTTAATCAGTAACATATAGCAAAATGGCTCCAATTAAATTTTTGTTCATTTTAAGTATTTTCATAATCTTAACAACTTTTGCGTCTTCATATAACATATTAATAAATCGTCCTGTTTGTGCTATAGGCCACCATGTCCTGGAGAAAAACGACCATTTGGAGAGTTTGGAAGTATTGGATAATATCAATTAAATTCATTAAATGTTTCATATGACAATTTGTTTTTTTTATATAATAAAATTTAAACAAAATTAACTTGGGGGCTATATCGTTAAATTTTCTTAGCGCTGTTTAAGTTTGTGGGGTGGAAATACACTGCAACACATCTAGTGAATATTTTTGATCGTCCCTAATTTGTCATACCGTCCATTACGAATATCGGCCGAAAACGAACAATTTTTTTAAAAAAGTGAGTTTTTTTTTGAAATTCTCAAAATTTTAAATTTCAAAAAAGTTAATACTTCAAATAGTTCATATATTGAATTTTTACTTCATCGGATATCACTACTACACTCAGGAAACTTCTGCTTTAAAAATATGTAGTTGTTTGAGTTGTAAAACAGTTTCTTTATTTTTAATGTAAATGTCAGTCATTTGTAGAACAAATTAAATTTTTTACTAACCTTGTAGTTCATTTAAAAAAACAAACCACATCAAATGACTGTTTTATGATTTCACATTAATTTTTACAGTTTTTTTTGTTAAAAAAAAAAATAAAAAATACATGTTTGTACATTTTTTGAACATTAAAAACAAATGACAATGTTAGTTGAATTTACTGTAATGTAAGTCGTCCTTTCTTTAAATGAAATTTCATTTTGCATTTGCAGTGGTCTTTACACACAGAAAACAGATTCATTGCTCTAACCAAATTTTTTGCCAACCGAATTTTGATAGTTATATGTACCAACATAATATTTGTTAAAGATTACCATTTGGTGATAAATATTGATGTACTTAGTTTTTGCAACCCGAATTAGAAAAAATGTCTGTGGCAACGATCGACTTTGTTTAGTAGTCCCTATCGAATTTTATTTAAGTTGTTACTACACTGTTTCCAAAAAAAAAATATTTTATTTTTTAAAATAATCATTACAAACAAACTAATTATTAAAAAACATCAATATACATATATGCATTAAGTTATAAGATTCTGAATTATATTTGTCGTATTTTATTAATAACATTCGTTGTATTTTTTCTACAAAGACCCTTTCACTTTTGAGAACTAAAAAGATTTTGTTTCTATAAATTAAACTTAGGGTTTTGGGAATATTTTTTTTATGTACTTTCATTAGGACTTTTGTATAGAAAAATATCAATTAAATCAAATAGCTCTTCTACAGAAAAATTCATACGATCAGATCGTTTTTTCTTCTAAAAAAGATCCTCAAAACGTAAGGTTAATTTATAAGACAAAATAATCAGAATCTTTAGGTTTTTATACAAAAAAAAGTTTAAAGTCTTTTTTAAATAAGAACCAAATATTTGCTACAGGAAGAAGTACTTAGAATCTTAGGTTTTGTTAGGAGGAAAAAGGCCTCCGAATCTGATCTCAATAGGAAAGCTCATCATTATGTATGAGTTTTCTATTGGAAACATTTCTCTGAATGGTGAGAAAACTGCTTAGAATCAGAAAGTTAATCTATCGATTTTTCTACACAAAAGACTTTTAAGAGTCTGGAATTTTTTTTCTTTAGAAACATTTCTTAGGATAGTTTTTTTTATAGAAAACTGTCTTCCAGTATTTTAATACTTTCTTTAAGGAAAGTTATTTAGAATTTGATGGCTTTTTAAAAGGAAAAAGTACTTACAACTGAATCTGAAAGATTTAGAATCTAGAATACTCTTCCAAATACCGTTTTCTGACGTCCAACATATCCATGTAAAAATACCACAAAAACGAAAACGTTCTTCTAACCCCTTATGGTATCATTTTGTTACCGCAACACTTTTACAAATGTTACTAGAATCTCAAAAGTTGTTTCTAGTAAGATTCTCAAGAATTGGGTTTTTAAACGATTCTTATTACATTTATTTCCATATTTTATGAAGTTTTTTTTCTGCAAAACTAAAAAATTTTTAATGGGAAAATTTCTAGTTTTGATCCAACGCTTTGCCAATATGAAAACTTAAGACAACTTATAATCTTAAATATGCAATCTTCTTCCTGAGGTTTTCGTTATTACGAAATGGCTATTTGGATCATTACACATTTATTTTGCAGAATTCTTCTCTTCAAATTTATGATGTTCTTCGCCACGTACTGCAACCAAAAACGAATATAAAATAAAAAAGTATTGATGACAATTCAAGAACGCACTTACATTTTGAACAATTTAAATTTATTTCTTTTTCACATCCATAAATAATTTGTTTATTATTTCTATTTGGTTAATATTTTTTTTTGAGTTTTTCAAATAAATTTTTTTTTATTCTGAATAAAATTTGGTGATTATTATCACCAATTACTAGTTACTGTTTTTAATAGTGTAATTTGAATGTGGTTGAGGTCATAGAAACAAAATAATGAAATATTTTTTAAAAGGTTTGGTCATAAATATAAAGAAATTTGTATGTCGGACCGACTTTTAGTAATAAATATCATATTTTAATTACTACGAAGTTGTCATTATTCCGATTACAATAATTTTATAATAATGATAGCATTTATTTCAACCTAATGATTTTAAGTAGTTATAATCGAAATCCAACTAAGTATTTCCCTGTGTGTACCTACATAGTATTATAAGTGTAGGTTAGTTAATCGGTTAACAGTTACTATTAATCGATGAATTTTAATCAAACAATTGTTCGAGTAAATTAAAATGAGTAATTTCGAGTAACAAAAATTTTTCTCGATTAATCAAGTACCTCAAAATATGTTCTAATTCAGTTTATATCTTACAAAAAAAGCTTAAATTTTTTCGTATTTTTTAAAAAGATTTTTTTTTTTTACAATATAAAGCAATGTTTCAGTTACCGTTTTAATTTACATATTATAGTTGTTCAATAGGGATATAACTTTTTTACGCGGCACCACGATATGCACAATACTATGCCGGCTAAAAACTATTTTTAATTTTGAAAAAAACACAAAAAAAACATTCGGCACCGTATTGTTTTGTTATTTTGGCTAATCGTCAGTTATTGTCTTCAAAATAAGCTGATTCAGCCTAAATTCAGACCTAGAGAACTATCACATTTTTAAAATATTTTTAAAATATCCTTGAATTATTACAGACATTATGAAGCGTTGAAACTATAAAAGAAATTTTGCACCAAAAAAAAAATACGATTTCCAGAAATTAAGCGAAACTTTAAAATATCTAAATATACAGGCGCGGATCCAGAAAGGTTTTGCGAAGGGAAATTAGAGTATTTTTTTAAGTAATTTTTTCACTATTTTTTACATCTTTGTATTAAAAAATATTATTTTTGTGAAGGCAATATCCCCTAAATCACTCCCCCGGAATGCGCGCCGGAAATATAGCAATCGCAAAGCTATTATATTGGTCAAATGTTTTTTTTTTTTGCAAGATTTCGACTTGTAGTTACGTATAATTTGCTGGTGTTACAGCTTCGGTTTGGGTCTTTTGCGATTTTCTTTCATTCGGATCTATATACAGTAAAAATTTTAACAAAAAGTTACATTGAAAATGTATATGGCAAACAACAACAAATGTGTCGGTTAAGCCCCAGTTAGTAGCTAACGGGACATTGTGAAAATGAGGTTTAATCACATAAATTAAAAATTATCAATTTGAGAAAAATAATATCAAACAAAAATCTGTCTTCCAAACTTCAAAGAATTTGCTGCAGAAAATTTTTTTTTCGACGTTGAAAACAAAACATATTTTTTTTTTTTTTTGATATTTGCAAAACATACACTCATAAAAAAAGTTTGTAAGTCAGCAAAAAATTTTGCTGAGTCAGCAAAATTTTAGTCAGGAGGATGCTAGCAAAAAAGTTGCTAATGTCAGCAAAATCTTTTGCTGAAATCAGCGAGCTGATTTTTAGCAACAAAATTTGTAGATTCAGCAAAGTTTTGCTAACACTTAGTAGATTAGAATAAAAAAGCGTTGGTAAAAATTAATAATTTTTTGCTGAATTTTAGTAGACTGAAAAAAACGCGAAAAAATTTGTAGAAAAATTGTAATTTAGTTAATTTATTTGCGTGAAAATCATAAAACATATTTTTGTGATTCTTTAAAAATAATTTACTATAATGAACGAAATATAACAATTTTAATTTTCCCACATTGACGACATGAATTAATTTAATATCTGAAAATGATATAGAAATAAATATATATAACATAACAAAAATTTTCTTGCAACTACTTACATCAATGGTTGTCTTAATGATGCTATGACGAAACTGCCGAAGATAATTCTAGAAACGAAACGAAAAAATAAACAAAACAAACGAAACGAAAAAACCAACCCTTTTTTGCAATAAGAAAAGAAACCATACAAATCTACCTAAGATGTGTGTTTTTGTCTTTCTCTTTACTCTGTCTACATGTCTGTATATGTTTTTTCATGGTTGATTTTTTTTACTTGTCTTGTTAGAGTTGTACTTTTTAATATCATTTCCTCTTCTCTACTACATCTTGACATGCCGCGACATCTGCTTATCAGCACAATTTTTTTTAGCAAACTTAATTAGTAAAACATTAGTATATTAGTAAGCATTAGTATAAAACAGTTAAGTGCTGAATAAGTATAACAAAAATTTTAGCTGAAAACACGATTTTAGCAAAAATATTTGCTAAAAAATAGTATACCTGATTTACAAGACGTTTTACTAACTTTTCTACTAACTTATTTTTTTGAGTGTACTAAAAGTTATATCACTTATAGTTTCTGTAAATCGAACTTAAAAACTAAATAAAATAATGTAAAACACCTCAATTGTATATTATTTCAGAAGATCCTTTTTTTTAACCTAACGCATATTTCTAATTTTAATAAAATACATATCGGATCGCCTGATTTTGTATTTGTTTTGTGTATTATTGTGTTTTTTAAGGAAAAATTAGTGACAATAACGCTATTAAAATTATTCGAGTTACTCGAGTAATTTTAAAATCTTTCTCGATTAATCGAGTACGGTAAAAACCCCAAAAACGAGTTACTCGTTTACTTAAACAAAACCAAACCCTAGCAAACTGAATACCTTAATCACGACCCCACTTTTAGCCTGTAATCAAAAATTACACACGAATTTGACAGACTGCAAAAAACATATTTTTTTTTTTAATATATTTTTAATATTTTACAAATTTGGAAATAATGATTGCTATTTTATTATACAATAGACTAATCAGTCTAATATAGACTAATGAGTCTAAACATAATAATTTTCAATTTCCTCGAAACTTGGTATGAATGGTAAGAGTCAGATAAGTATAGGGTTGCCAGATTTAAATTTACAAAATGCTTGAAATACACCAAAAAAACACTCATACGTTAGCCAGCAAAATATTGGTAATGTCATCTTATTACTGTTTGCATTACCAATAATAATATTTTATTTCTTCTGCATCATTTAAAATACGAAATATTGAATTCTTAATAACGTCCTATTGACTCATAAAATAAAAAAAGGCCCCAAGAGCACAAATGTGACCCTTAATATTAGTAAACCTTAAATTAAAGTTTAGAGTCTTGGTAGTCCATTAAAGTATAAAAAATCATCTTTATACGCGTTAAATTTTTAATAAATCGGCTTTCTACAAAAGTTTTTTTGATTTCATGTCCACACTCATATAAAGCTGTAAAAATAGCAAAAAAAAAAATACAAGCTACTCAAAACTAGTTAAAAATTACCTTGCAGAAAAAAATTGCTAAAGGGTCCGCCATCTAACGTTTTTTTTTCAACTAGTGCTTATTCGTGAATGGTAACCACTTAGCTCATGTCTGATTTGACAGATAATTAGTTTAATCCTTCCGCTCTGAACGAATATGTTCGTGTATACGCTTGAACAACGCTGGAAATATTGCGACCTTACTTTGAAAATCATTATATGTACCTTAATATCTTTAATTTAAATATATTTGGATTGTTATGTATCTTTTTGTATCTATTTGTATCTAATATAATATAATTAGATGTCATTATATCGGGACAAAACTCGGATAGATTTCATAGGTTTTATTAAATTGTATCTATTTAATATAATTAGATACAAAGTGATACAATTAATAAAATTAATAGAACTATTTTTCGGATCAAATTATATCCTCTTATATATCCGGAAAATATCTCATAATATATTATTATATATATATTATATATATATATATATTACTGGGAAATTATAATTTTGCTTTTAATTTAGAAAGATGTTCATGATCTTTTACCAAACGAAAACAATATCTCACAAATTGCATTAATTTAATGAAAAGTTTCAATGGACGAAACTCTCAGTATACATTAAGGAATTTCTGTGGAGAACATATTATTTTTGTGAAATATCTAGAGAATAGTGAGTTAAAAGGGAATACTGTGTATGCTATTTTGTTTTGGCAGTTAAAGGCAGGGATATAAAGAATTAATGTGGCAGAATGTGTGCGAAAAAGAATTATGTTGCAGAATGTGTGCGAAAATTGCGTACGGATTTTGGAAGAAGAGAAGCCGTCAGCTCCGTATGCTCGTTATCTTGTGAAAAAAGTGAAAGAAACTGGCATCCTCATCGATAAACCAAAGCGTGAAAAGCCAAAAACAGTGCGTACACCGAGAATATTGCTGCTGTGGGAGAAAGTGTGCGTGAAGCGCCATTAACATCAATTCACCGTTGTTCTCAACAATTGAACATTTCGGAGACATCATTGAGACGAATTTTGCATAAAGACCTTGGTATGACGCCATACAAAGTCCAATTGGTTCAGGAGTTAAGCCAACTGACCATCCAATGCGTTTTCGCTTCGCTAAGTGGGTCTGCGATCGACTTACAGAAGATGCCGATTTTGCAAAAAAAATAACTTTTCAGATGAAGCTCATTTTGATCATGGCGGGTATGTAAACAAGCAAAATTGTCGCATTTGGGCACAGAAAACCCGCACGCATACATTGAAAAGCCCATACACCCAAAACGAGTCACTGTTTGGTGCGGATTTTGGTCCAGAGGCATAATTGGGCCATTTTTCTTCGAAAATGAGCAAGGAGTGGCCGTTACAGTCAATGGCGATCGTTATCGGGCCATGTTGAACGAATTTTTGTTCACAAAAATTGAAGAGGAGGATATTGGCAACATTTGGTTTCAACACAGCCGAAGCTACACTCGATGTTTTGCGCCCTGTTTTTGAAGATCGCATTATCAGCCGCAGAGCTGATGTCGTTTGGCCACCTCGGAGCTGTGATTTGACACCGTTGGACTATTATTTGTGGGGTGCCGTCAAAGATAAGTGTTACGCCAACAAGCCAGAGACAATTGACGCTTTAAAGGACAAAATTCGTGAAGACATTGGTGAAATACAGCTGCACACAATCGACAATGTGCTTAAAATTGGACCGATCGTGTAGGCTACTGCATGGCCAGCCGAGGCAGCCATTTGAATGAAATTATTTTCCATTATTAACCGGAAGGATTGTACTTTCAAATAAAAAAGCAATTTGAGAAAATATTCAGTAGTTTTTTTTATAGCATTTTCAAAAACAAAAAAGTTATTTGGCGGACCTTTTCAATTAGCAGATTTGTTTGCTAAATATTAGTAATATAAGAATAACAAAAATAAATCTGTTGAATTTACAAATGCTTAGTTATATTTGAGCTAAATTTTAGTTCATTGAAAGTATTTAAATAGTCTGCTAGAATCTGAAAAAAAAAATTTACTAAATATCACCCATGGGAGTCGTCAATTACATTTCACTATCATTCATATATCATATCATGATAACTTTGTCATATAATTAATAATTTCAGACCTGCGCTTACACTTGTTGGCTTAAACGCTTCCTTGGAACATTTTCAATTTTGTCAATGTGTATTTAATTACAGGCCAATTACTATTTTCAGTCTAATTACATGTAATTGGGTGTAATTGAGTAATTTCCCTGTAGTTAAATACCCAGTTTGTTATTAATCCCCATGTTTGATATTACAAATTTGACAAATTTTCTAATGAAGCTTTTAAGCCTGCAAGTGTGAGCGTAGGTATGAAATATTTATGATTTGAAAAAGTTCACAACTGCACTGATAATAATTCATGCATAAAAATACCAATAAATGTCAAAATAACAAAAACTTTTGTAAAATAAACCAATATTTGTTCATTTTACGAAAGTTTTTGTTGTTTTGACACTATTTTCGTATTAT
>CM037854.1:204359192-204383306 GCA_021234595.1 Delia radicum
CGTTTTTGGGGTTTTTACCGTACTCGATTAATCGAGAAAGATTTTAAAATTACTCGAGTAACTCGAATAATGTTAATAGCGTTATTTCACTAATTTTTCCTTAAAAATACACATTAAAATACAAAATAAATACAAAATCAGGCAATCCGAAATGTATTTTATTAAAATTAGAAATATGCGTTAGGTTAAAAAAAGGATCTTCTGAAATAATATACAATTTAGGTGTTTTACATTATTTTA
Organism: Delia radicum; assembly: GCA_021234595.1. Taxonomy (NCBI): domain Eukaryota; kingdom Metazoa; phylum Arthropoda; class Insecta; order Diptera; family Anthomyiidae; genus Delia; species Delia radicum. Next base: position 204,359,433 of record CM037854.1, read on the forward strand.
TTTAGTTTTTTAAGTTCGATTTTAAGAAACTATAAGTGATATAACTTTTAGTATGTTTTGCAAATATCAAAAAAAAAAAAATATGTTTTGTTTTCAACGTCGAAAAAAAATTTTCTGCAGCAAATTCTTTGAAGTTTGGAAGACAGATTTTTGTTTGATATTATTTTTCTCAAATTGATAATTTTTAATTTATGTGATTAAACCTCATTTTCACAATGTCCCGTTAGCTACTAACTGGGGCTTTAACCGACACATTTGTTGTTGTTTGCCATATACATTTTCAATGTAACTTTTGTTAAAATTTTACTGTATATAGATCCGAATGAAAGAAAATCGCAAAAGACCCAAACCGAGCTGTAACACCAGCAAATTATGACGTAACTACAAGTCGAATCTTGCAAAAAAAAAACATTTGACCAATATAATAGCTTTGCGATTGCTATATTTCCGGCGCGCATTCAGGGGGAGTGAATTTAGGATATTTCCTTCACCAAAAATAATATTTTTTAATACAAAGATGTAAAAAATAGTGAAAAAATTACTTAAAAAAATACTCTAATTTCCCTTCGCAAAACCTTTTCTGGATCCGCGCCTGTATATTTAGATATTTTAAAGTTTCGCTTAATTTCTGGAAATCGTATTTTTTTGTGCAAATTTTTTTTTTTATAGTTTCAACGCTTCATAATGTCTGTAATAATTCAAGGATATTTTAAAAATATTTTAAAAATGTGATAGTTCTCTAGGTCTGAATTTAGGCTGAATCAGCTTATTTTGAAGACAATAACTGACGATTAGCCAAAATAACAAAACAATACGGTGCCGAATGTTTTTTTTGTGTTTTTTCAAAATTAAAAATAGTTTTTAGCCGGCATAGTATTGTGCATATCGTGGTGCCGCGTAAAAAAGTTATATCCCTATTGAACAACTATAATATGTAAATTAAAACGGTAACTGGAACATTGCTTTATATTGTAAAAAAAAAAAATCTTTTTAAAAAATACGAAAAAATTTAAGCTTTTTTTGTAAGATATAAACTGAATTAAAACATATTTTGAGGTACTTGATTAATCAAGAAAAAATTTTGTTACTCGAAATTACTCATTTTAATTTACTCGAACAATTGTTTGATTAAAATTCAACGATTAATCGAGTAACTGTTAACCGATTAAATAACCTACACTTAGAATACTATGTAGGTAAAGACCACTGCAAATGCAAAATGAAATTTCATTTAAAGAAAGGACGACTTACATTACAGTAAATTCAACTAACATTGTCATTTGTTTTAAATGTTCAAAAAATGGACAAACATTTATTTTTTTTTATTTTTTTTAAATAACAAAAAAAAAAAAAAAAAACTGTAAAAATTAATGTGAAATCATAAAACAGTCATTTGATGTGGTTTGTTTTTTTAAATGAACTACAATGTTAGTAAAAAATTTAATTTGTTCTACAAATGACTGACATTTACATTAAAAATAAAGAAACTGTTTTATAACCCAAACAACTACATATTTTTAAAGCAGAAGTTTCCTGAGTGTAGTAGTGATATCCGATGAAGTAAAAATTCAATCTATGAATTATTTGAAGTATTAAATTTTTTGAAATTTAAAATTTTGAGAATTTAAAAAAAAAACTCACTTTTTTAAAAAAAAATTTGCCATTTTCGGCCGATATTCGAAATGGACGGTATGACAAATTAGGGACGATCAAAAATATTCACTAGATGTGTTGCAATGTATTTCCACCCCCACAAACTTAAACAGCGCTAAGAAAATTTAACGATATAGCCCCCAAGTTAATTTTTGTTTAAGTTTTATTATATAAAAAAAAAAACAAATTGTCATATTATGAAACATTTAATGAATTTAATTGATATTATCCAATACTTCCAAACTCTCCAAATGGTCGTTTTTCTCCAGGACATGGTGGCCTATAGCACTCAACAGGACGATGTATTAATATGTTATATGAATACGCAAAAGTTGTTAAGATTATGAAAATACTTAAAACGAACAAAAATTTAATTGGAGCCATTTTGCTATATGTTACTGATTAAATCACCAGAAGTAAACTACTTTTTATAAATATTTTTCTTTAGTTTTTATTTCAAATAAATCTCTTGTTTAATAAACTATTCTGTGGCTAAGTTATTTAAAAATAAATAAAACATTTACTAAGCAATGAGTCAAATAGGATTAATTTTAAATAGTTGGATAGAGTGGATATTTTTGGAATTAATTGTTTATTACACCATTTTGTAAACTGCTTACGTTATTAAATGTCCAACTTATTTTTTATGCAAATTAAGGGTTTTACATTAAACTTTAAAGAGCTCTTATAAAAATATATAATTCATTAACCAGTTAACTAGTTTTGACTCATATGCTGCGGCACTAAAAAAAAAACTTAATAGCTAAGTTTAAACAAGATTTATATTTAAGTAGAAACTAATGTTACACTCAAAAAAAAAATAAGTTAGTAGAAAAGTTAGTAAAACATCTTGTAAATCAGGTATACTCTTTTTTTGCAAATTTTTTGCTCAAATTATGTTTTAAACTAAAATTTTAGTTATACTTATTCAGCTCTTAACTGCTTTACTAATACTTTACTAATGTTTTACTAATTTATTTTGCTAAAAAAATTGTGTTGATTAGCACATCAATAGTGTGAACGACAACCAGACTGAAAGATATACTCCGAATGAATTAGATGTCGCGGCATGTCACGATGTAGTAGTGACGAGGAAAATTATACTAAAAAGTACAACTCTAGTAAGACATATAAAACAAATCAACCATGAAAGATTTTTGTATCTATTTTTCATACATAAAACAAAATTGTGGATTAAAACAACTTACATTTTGCGTCATCACCGGCTTGTGAAAGTAATTATCTACTAATTAAATAAAAGACAAAATAAAATATTTAATTTTAATAAAGATTAAATGTTTATATATATTAATAACCTTGTGTGATCAAATTGCAAACAAATATGCAATAGGTAGACAGACTAAAGCGAAAGACAACGACTTATATCTTAGGTAGATTTTTCTGTTTCCTTTTCTTATTGCACTGCGTTCCTTTAAAAGATAGCATCAGTTAGACAATAATTGATGTAAGTAGTTCAAAGATAATTTCGTTTATGTTATATAAATTTATTTGTATTGTTTTTAGATATTACATTAATTCATGTCGTCAATTTGGGAGTATGAACATTTTTATATTTTGTAACGTATTGTAAATTATTTTAAAAAGAATCACAAAAATATGTTTTATGATTTCCAGCAAATAAATTAACTAAAGTATAATTTTTCTACAAATTTTTTGAGTATTTTTCAGTCTACTAATATTCAGCAAAAATTTTATTAATTTTTAGCAAGGGGTTTTTAATTTCTAATCTACTAAGTGTTAGTTATCAGCTCGCGAAGTGATAAAAATCAGCTCGCTGATTTTCAGCAAAAGAATTTGCTGACATTAGCAATTTTTTTGCAAGCACCCTCTTGACTAAAATTTTGCTGACTCAGCAAAATTTTTTGCTGACTTTACTAACTTTTTATTTTAATTTTTAAAGCTCCAACTGATCCGTCAAACTCTAATCCAGCGGCACTTCAATCGCCCTCTAATTTTAATTTTAACTCAATTTCGCGAATTAACATCAATTACCCATCACACAGCGAAATAGAAAAGGCAATAATTGCAATGAAAACCGGCAAAGCTCCAGGAATTGATGTCTTAAACATTGAAGTCATTTCCCATTGAATCTTCTAAAATACTATTTCCAATTTTCAAGCAAATTTGGACAACTGAAATATTTCCATCTGATTGGATACAGGGTGTTATCGTTAAAATTTCGAAAAAAGGTAGCCTAAACGACTGGAATAATTGGCGCGGAATTATGCTACTATCCAGCTGTCTCAAAATTTTCTGCAAAATTATACTTAACCGTATCGAATCAACGAGACTTTACGAAAACAACAAGATCAACGAGACTTTACGAAAACAACAAGCAGGTTTCCGGCCCCAAAGAAGCTGCATAGATCAAATTGCAACTTTACGTATAATAATGGAGCAAATAAATGAGATGAATGAATCTTTACACCTAGTTTTCATTGACTTTGAAAAGGCATTTGACCGCATAAGGCACAATAATATATGGGCAGTGTCGAGTGCGGCATAATATCCGATTGTTAGAGGCCATAAATGTTACGGCAGGAGTACGACATGGATGTATTTTATCCCCACTCTTGTTTTTAATTGTGATCGATGAAGTCTTAATAAGCGCAATAGACAACCATCCTCAACGTGGCATCATCTGGCACCCTATCAAAATGGAACATCTCAACGACCTTGTATACGCAGATGACATTGTTCTCCTCTCAAGTTCTCCTCTCAAGCAGTCAAAAATAAATGATTTAGTCCGAATTGCTGAACCAGTTGGTTTAAAAATCAACATAGGCAAGACAAAGTATATGAGTAACAAACAATGTAGCAGGGCAACCCATCGAATCAACCCACGAATTCACCTACCTGGGAAGCCAAATAACAGCCGATGGCGGAGCACGTACTGATATTCTACAAATAATTAAAAAGGCTAAAGGGGCTTTTGCAGCATTGTATAACATTCGGCGCTCCAATTCTATCTCTACAATCACCAAAATCCGTCTATTTAACACAAACGTAAAATCTGTACTGCTTTACGGTTGTGAAACTTGGCTGTCTTCAATAGAAATTAACAAAAAGTTGCAATGCTTCGTAAACAAATGCCTCCGATATATTCTTCAAATATGGTGGCCTAACAACTGGATCTCTAACGAAGAGCTATACCGCAGATGAAAACAAAAACAAATAGAAGTCGAAATCGCAGAACGAAGATGGAAATGGCTAGGCCATACATTGCGCAAACCTACTGGCGACAAAGGGCAAGAAGCACTCGAGGTGAACCCCCAAGGCCCAAGAAGGCGAGGAAGACCAAGGGGAAGTTGGCGACGCAGCTTGTTAGAAGAACTGAGACAATATGACCAACAGCTCTCATGGCCACAACTAAGGACAATGGCATAGAACAGACAAGAATGGAGAAACTTTGTAATGGCACTATGCGCCGATAATTTGGCGTAAAAGCATTTAATAATAAAAATACTAACTTTTTTATTTGAGTGTACTTTGATATTCAATGGCTTAAATAGTATAAAATCACGTTTTTCATTTAGGCTACAACATTTTAATTGTGAATTGTTTGTTCAAAAGATTTGTTAAATTTTGTAAAATATGTTTTGTATATTTAAACTAAAATTTTTTGTGGGTATAAAGTTGTTATAAAATAGTTCATCCAAGCCTGATTGTAGTTAATCAAATTAATTGCTCTGAATGATGATTATGTTGACCGTAAAATGAACGTAGTGCGCGATATGTATTTCGAACAGAACCATGATTTTCAAAATAAATTTACACAATTTGGAAGCGTTGTTCAGGTCTATTCATGTTGAAATGCCAAACCAAACTACACATAAATCACTTGACAGCTGACAAAATGGCCGCCAGTTGAAAAAAGTGTTGCCAACTTAAAGTTCTATACCTGTCAAAACCCCTTTTATTATGTATATAGCTAATTTATGTCACAAAATGTACAATTTTAAGTTTCATATATAGTTATGACCGTTAAATAAAATCATAAAATTTTATTTTTGTTTAAATTGGTTGTGAAAACATTATCCTACCTGGATATATCCTAAAAGGATATATCCCGGGACTGGTTAAAGTAGGACATATTATGAAACTAGTATAATTTGCCGTTAATGTGGGTTAAGTCATGTCAGTTATATTTAGTGAACTGGTCCGTTGCCCGATGAAAAGGAGATTTACCATTTAACAATCACTGTCAGCCTTATTTTATATTCGCAATGTTTTTAAAAACGGTTTTAATCTATTTTTTTATACCACATTTATTTTCCAGCTGAAACTAGTATTTTTTGAAAAGTTTTTTTTTTTTTTTTTTTTCAACTTTTATTTATTTATTGGATCTTTCTTATTTCAGAAAATAACATTAAGTATTAAAATCTTAAATTAAATAATAATTTCTGGATCTGTTGCCATTGCAATAGAAATCCATTTTTCGTTGCGTGAAAGTTTATCTATTATGTAAATTCACGAGGGCCAATGTGTCGACCCTCTTGAGGCGAATGTGTCCATTATAGGATAGCAGATCCTGTGCAAGAGGATTTGGATGTGATGCCAGTTTTCGTACATAGTTGGAGCAGAAGATTTTTATTTCGTCGCGAACAAATGCAATATTAAGGTCCTTATGAATATTTGCGTTACGAATATACCACGGGTCACCAGTAATAAGTCGCAGTATTTTATTTTGTCTTCTTTGTAATTTTTCTATATTAGAAGCCGAAGCTGTTCCCCATAGTTGGATTTTGAAAAGTATTTGTATTTAATTTTCAAATTCCAAACAAATTTTGAAAAAAACGACCAAACGATTAAGGACTACTATATTTTAGTTATAGTACGTGAAAACACGTCGCCTCCAATGACAACGCCATGTTAAAGTGATATATCTCTTTCATATAGAAAGTTCGATCCCGGACATCTTTGGGACAAACCCTTTGTGTCGTCCGGGACATGTCCCTTTGTCTGTAGGGAACCTTTTTATACAAAAGTTTAAAATTGTTTATTTTTAAGTCCAATATTTTACTAGTACAACTGTTTTTGTGTAATTATAATAAACATTCTGTTGTAGAAGTAAAACAATGGTAGGGTTCGTTGATGTCCAATAAATTTATTTTGTGTGTGTACATACTACATTGGTGACCCCATGTTTCTATGGGCCAACAACACTATAACAAGACCCTATTCGCACGACCCCATTCAGAGATTGTAATCAGGTCTTCATTGAGTGAGTCATTCATAATATGCCTTATGACCCCAACCTCTACAAAGCTTGGCCTGTGATCAAAGGAAAATTAATAACAAATGTTGCTGCCGTCTGCAAAAGAGTAGACAGGATTGGAAGTTAGACAGAGAAAGTCATTTAGAAAGATAAGAAATAAAAAAGAAAAAAGACTGCAACCTTGAGGTAAAAATCACTTTTGTCTATGGTTGGCTATGTCGTTTTTTTTAATATATTTTCGCGGCAATTTTTCTTGCGCAAGTTTTCTTCAATTCTCATTTGAACTTGCTTTTGTGTTCACACAGGAAAAGTTTGTTTCAGCAATTTTCGTTTTGAAACTTCGTTTTGAAAATTGCGGATGACAAAACAAAACGGAATTGGAGTACGGGCAAGTCTGTACCCCTTCCATTCTCTTTTCCTCCCTCTTCTATAGACTCAAGACTGCGCAAGTAAAATTGGCGTGTGTGAACCGGGACTAAGTTAATTAAAAATTCTGATTTACAAAATTTTATGCAAAATCTGCTTAAATTGCTATTATACTTGCGTCAGTACTATTAAAACTTCACCCCAAATTGAACATACTCATAAAAATTGTGATTTGTTGGTAGATTATCAATTAAGAGATATGTAAATAAAATTTATTTTTGTATATTTACAAATTAATACTATTAACGAAAATAATTTTTTAAAACGAAATGCAAATACAAAATAAAATGGTTTTCAATAATTTTTTTCAACATATTTGTGTAATCAAATATTTATTAAAACATCCACATCATAGCCATAAACAGTTTCAATAGCAAACTCTTTTTAAAGAATAATACAAACAATTGATTTAATTATTTTATTTAAAAATCATAAGCTTTTCAGTACCTTTAGCAGAAGTATAATGTTAATATAACAAAGTTAGCTTTGTTATTTACTATAATCCTTCAAATAGAATTTAAGGTTTTTACTGTATATTTCCTCCGTTTTAGGAGGCTTATTCCTTCGCACAAATAATGGACTGTTTCCATTTAAAACTGCACAAATTGTAAATATTACTACTACAAGGAGATACTGTATGTGCACCATTTTGCAAACTACTGGCTGAAGTAATTGTTCTTATTATTTTCTAGACGAGATAGGACTAAAAAAAATAAATAACAGAGACCATATATATATATAAGTTTCATTAAAACCACAGTCATTTAATAAATACAGAATTTAAAAATAATACCACATCATTAGAGTGGCCCATTTTGGCCCCTTCGTGGAATTTTACCAACTGATGGAATTTGCTGGGTGTAAATATAGGTTTCTTTAAAACCACAGTCTTTTAATGTATACAGATCTTAAAAAGAATACCTCTTCATTAGAGTGGCCCATTCTGATCACTTGGTGGAATTTTACCACTTGGTGGAATTTGCGGCTCCATGAAATAACCCCCCAGGAAATAACTCCCCAAAACAGAAATCAAATAAATCCCCAAAAATGTATATAGAAGACAACAACAACGACATTTTGGGGAGTTATTTCCACTTTTGGTGATTTATTTCCTTCTTTTATTTGGGGATTTATTTCGTAATGAAATAAGTCCCCAAAATTTCAAAATGAAATAATTCCCCAGTAATTATTTTTGGGGAGTTATTTCGTTATTGATGTGGAAAAAAAGTTTCTCTATATAGATTGTTGGAGTAGAAAATTAATGTTTTGGTTGTGTAATAAAAAAAAATTTCGAATCCCTATATTTTTAGATTTTATTTCTGCCAGGCTGTAAGGCGAAATGCCTGTAAGCCCTGGTGGCATGTCATAACGTCCAATGACATAATGTCCATGGACGTTATGTCACTCGAAAAGTGTCATAATGTCCATGGACTTTATGACAATTTGGAAAATGTTGTAATGTCCATGGACATCACGACATTATTTTTTTGGATATTATGTCACTTTCAAATGTGGCATAGCGTCCAGACTTTTTAAAATAAAAAGATTAATAATATTTAGTATATCAATACATTTTTTTAAATATTCTTTAGTGGTATATCACAAATAAAACTAAATTTATAAATCGTATAATCGCACGCATAAAAAACTTTATTTCGCGAAGCCGCCTGCCGCGTTCTACGGAGGAAAAAAACCCATAAAAGCGGCCGAAGGCCGCCACACAGAAAAACTTGTTTTTACAAATTACTTGACTGATTTGAAAAAGAAGTACTTCTGGGTGGCGGCCTTAGGCCGCTCTAAGGGGTTTTTTTCCTCCGTAGAACGCGGCAGGCGGTCTGATCTGTTTTCCACACTGGAGTTTAATGTTTATGGACCTTATGTCACCCAAAAAGTGGCATAATGTCCATGAACTTTATGACATTCCATTTGTGGACATAATTTCACATTGCAGAGTGTCATAAAGTCCATGGACATTATGACACTTTTCGTTATGTCATGCCACCGTAAGCCCTTATTGTCGCAATACAGTTCTGTTTTGGAAGTACAAAAAATTATGAGAATTAAAAATATATGAACTATTATGTACAATTTTGAGTTAAAAAATGGGGACATATTTCGTTTCAAATTGGGGATTTATTTCATTATGTAATAAATCCCCAAACAATGGGGGTTTTTCATTCTCGTTTGGGGATTTATTTCATTTCGTTGGGGTTTTATTTAATTTTTAAAATTGGGGTATTATTTCATAAGGAAACAAATCCCCATTTTTGGGGAGATTTTTAATTTTTGTTTTGGGGGGTTATTTTCTGGGGAGTTATTTCATAGAGCCAGAATTTGCTGTGTGCTCTTCAAAATTATGATAAAGGGCGTAATTTTACATACATGGGCCAAATTTCAACACACCACAACGATGGGAAGAACTTGAGACGCAATCGAATAAGTTGCCGAAATGAGTCAAAATTCCCTATATTTGTAATGTTTAGTTTTGAAAAACACTAACTATATACGAGTACATATAAAAGAAGATAGAAATGACTAAAAATTACAGTTAAAATGACTAAAAATGTAGTCGAACAGGCAATGACTGTATTTGTGCTAAAAATTACCAACCATGTACACTCAAAAAAATAAGTTAGTAAAACGTCTTGTAAATCAGGTATACTATTTTTTAGCAAAATTTTTTGCTAAAATCGTGTTTTCAGCTAAAATTTTTGTTATACTTATTCAGCACTTAACTGTTTACACTAATGCTTTACTAATATACTAATGATTTACTAATTAGTTTTGCTAAAAAAAAATTGCGCTGATAAGCTCATTAATAGTGTGGACGACAATCAGATTGAAAGATATACGCAGAATGAAGTAAATGTCGCGGCATGTCAAGATGTAGTAGAGAAGAGGAAAATGATACTAAAAAGTACAACTCTAATAAAACATATAAAAAAATCAACCATGGAAGACTTTTGTATCTGTTTTTCATACATAAAACAAAATTGAGGATTAAAACAACTTAAATTTTGCGTTGTCACCGGCTTGTGAAAATAATTGTCTAATAATTAAATAAAAGACAAAATAAAATATTTATTTAAACTAAATGTTTATAGATTAATAATAGTGTGGTCAAATTGCAAACAAACATATACAGAAATGTAGACAGAGTAAAGTGAAAGACAAAGACACACATCTTAGTGAGATGTTTATGGTTCCTTTTTCTTATTGCAAAAAAGGGTTGTTTTTTTCGTTTCGTTTGTTTTTGTTTATTTTTTCGTTTCTATAATTATCTTCGGCAGTTGAGTCCTTTAAACGATAGCATCATTTAGACAACCATTGATGTAAGTAATTGAAAGAAAATTCATTATATATTTATTTCTATATATTTTCAGATATTAAATTTATTCATGTCGTCAATGTGGGAAAATGAAAGTTTTTATATTTCGTTATTATAGTAAATTATTTTTAAAAGAATCGCAAAAATATGTTTTATGATTTTCAGCAAAAAAATTAACTAAATTACAATTTTCTACAAATTTTTTGCGTTTTTTTCAGTCTACTAAATTCAGCAAAAAATTTATTAATTTTTACCAACGCTTTTTTATTTCTAATCTACTAAGTGCTAGCAAAACTTTTGCTGTATCTACTAATTTTGTTGCTAAAAATCAGCTCGCTGATATTGGCATTGGGAAAAAAGTTATTAACGAAAACTACTCGACTGATGTCAACGAATTAAATTCTGCCATTACAAATCTACCATTTGTCCAAGCCGACAGTGATCGTTATAACTTTAATAACAATATGGACAATTTTTCTGAAGATGAACGTTTTTTTTGAATTCTCTTGTGTTAACCAATTAGAAGTTTTGTCATGCTTCTCTTCAGTAAAGTCGAATGCAATTGGATGCGATAATATTCACCCTAAGTTCTTTAGGATCCTCCTACCTCTTCTTATTCCATATGTGACTCATATCTTTAACACAATTTTAATGTCTAGCACGTTCCCTTCTAAATGGAAACATGCAAAAGTTATACCAATACCGAAATCAAATAATGAATATCGACCTATTGCGATTTTATGCTACCTTTCAAAAGTCTTTGAAAAGCTATTGTATTCTCAGATATGTGAGTACATACATGGACATTACTTAATGTGCGAAAAACAGTCAGGATTCCGTTCAGATCACAGCTGTATAACTGCTCTTGTCGAAGTAAGCGAGAATATTAGACGTGAACTAGATAATAACAAAAGTAGTATAAAAGCGTCACTTTCAGATGTATGCACCTGCCATAAGGAGAAAAAACTTTTAAGGTGCAATTTAAGGTGTACAAAAATTATCCACTTCTATTTTCTTTTTCTTATTTTCTCTTTTTTTCGAATTAAGGTGAAATTTAAGGTGTACAAAAATTATCCACTTCTATTTTCTTTTTCTTATTTTCTCTTTTTTTTCATATTATCTTATTTTCTCTTATTCTTTTTCTTATTTCCTCTTATTCTCTTTTCTCTTGTACACAGATTTAATTTTGTAAAATAGAAATTTATCATTTTATAAAACATATTTTTTCAATAAAATACAAAAACACTACTGTATAAAAATGTCTCCCTACAAAATAAAAATATACGAAAACCAACTGTATGACTACTACTATACATTTATAAAAAAAATCAAATTGTTATTCTTTATTCATAAAAAAGACAGACATAAAAACTGCAATTGGATATTTAAAACTTCCGTTCATTCTACCTACCAAATATACATTCAAGTTTACAAATATACTTAACTACAAAACACGTGTTCATTGTGATTTGTTTTTATTTCTGTTTAATTTTTTTGTTTGGTGTCTATGGTCAGTAATATGACTTTAATTTTTAAAGAACAGAAAAAACAAAAAAAATCAAATTGAGAAAGAAAATATTGATTTTGAGTGATATATGTAAATATTAAATGATTAAAAAATCGTATAAAAGGAACATTTTCATCCTAAAGATTTTATTTAAAAATCTAATTTGGTGAAATAAACATATAAAGTTGTTTTTCAATTTATTATAAACTTTGTTCCGCTCTATTCACAATTGTTCAAATGGTATGATAAAAACTATCTTATATGTTTTTATATTTCTACTAAGTTCTATTATTTTTCTTTTCTTATACTTATAGAATTACCAGGAAATCATTAATATAGGTTTGGGAATCAGACCTCAATATGTTAAAATTGATGATTTACAACAAAATGAAGAATTTCAAGTATCTAAATTTGAATGGAAAGATAGCATTTATGGATCCAAAGTTTTCTGTGTATTTGGAAAATAATACCTGGTTTTATTTACCAGCACGAATGAATAAATCCCTAACAAATCAAGACCCATATTTAACCATGATGAATGATAAGAAATGGAGAATTATATTTAAGGGAAGAATTTCACCTAACGGATTAGCTATTTTTGACTTAAAATATGATTAAATAAAAAACCACATCATTTATAAATTATCTTTTAAATTTATTCAGAAATTATTGTAATAATAATATTATATAAAATTTATAAAATAAAAATTTAAATATAAAATTAATTTGGAAAATCTATTTATTTAAAACTTAATGAAAATTCATAATGAACTTATTTAATGCATAAAAATAAATTATCATTACCATCATTTAGATGGGGATGATATTCACTATTATTAAGAGATTCGTACTCCCTCAGAACATTGAGGAGTACGTCATCGTTTCCATCCTCATATAACGCCATGAATTCAGGGATATTCAAAGATGGTAGAATTAATACCTCCTGAACTTGAGGTGCTATATCTAACTCAACAGTCGATTGAGGTTCTGGGTATCATCAGCTTGTAAGGGTTCTGGGGTATCATCAGCTTGTAAGGGTTCTAAATAGAGAAGATAAAAATAAAAAATAAAATTAATAAGTTAAAATATTACATTACCCATATTATATTTTTTACATACCTTGATAGGATCGAGCCTTGCTTGCAGCAAAATTATGTACCCTCAGTACATGGCGCTTTAAGTTGCCTTTGCTGTAGAAGCTTTGTTTGCAGAGTTCACAGATAATGTCTGCTGAAGGCATTTTTACAATTAAAGTTTGGTTAAAAAATAGTTTTACACAACACTTCTGTATAAATAATCACTTATGATGAATTTCATTCACCTTATAATACTTGTTTTCATATAAAAATTTTTTAGACAAAATTTAAGTAAATTATAAATAATATTTTGTATGCATGATATAGGGTGAAACGAACAAAACAATTTTCATTAACGTTACCTTAGTCAGTTTGTGTTCTATATTTAAAGACAGCGTGTCAATTTTTTAAAAGTGTAAAAATGTTTATATGCTATGTTTGTCAACAATCCTTTGAAAGGAAATTTGTGATGGATAGACATATTAAGTCTATTCATGAAAAAAATGTGTTTAAGTGTGATGTGTGCAAAAAAATATTTAATAGAAAAGATAATTTAAAAACACATCTAAAGCTTCATGAGAATGGAAAAACATTCCAAGGAAGCGTTAAAAGAAGTTTAATGGATGAGGTAGCTGGTAATACCTCGCAAAAACCCATTAAAAAAATCCGAATGGATGAGATACCATCCACTACAAAAACTAATCAAAATAACATCGATCATACAAGTGGGCTAAAACTTAGAAAATCGGCATTCAGATCTCGAATTGAGGACTATGAGCTTATTAATAATAATGAAGAGTTGCTAAGCCCAATGAAATTTTTTGAGATAAACCAACAAAAAATAGGTGATTTATTACATGATAAATTAAAAAAACCACCAAGCAATTAAATTAAATGTTTCACTAATCGGAGATTATGTTAAGCCGGTTCAAATTGCTAATGGTGTGGATGACGCTATTATCGAGAAATTTGTGCACACAACAAAGGGCCGTTGAAATTTTCCCATCCACTGATTTATCACTTATCTTTAAAGATATTTTATCATCCATTTTAGGAAAAATGGATGATTTTCAAGAAAGAGATAGTGGATGGGCTTTATTAAAAATAGAAAAAATATGTATAAGAATCAATAATTTCAACCCCCTTAGAGGATCATGCTTCTTCGAGCTACCCGATTATATAAGGAGAAAGAGAGCATGTGTGAATGTACAAAAAAATGATAATTTCTGCTTTAAATGGAGTGTTCTATCGGCTATATACGGAGAAAACGCTTCTGATAAAGTAGAAAAACATATCAGAAGACGAATTTCAAGTACATAATATCAGAATCAGCTTCAAAGGATTGGAATTTCCTCATATGGTAAAAAATACAAAGATATTTGAAAACATGAATAACATAAGTATAAATATTTTTACTTATGAAAAAACAAACATACACATAAAGCAGGAAATAACACTGAGAGTTATGAAATAACAGGACCTGTATATCATACACAGTCTGAAAAGGAAATACACATAAATTTGTTATACTGTGAAAATAATGAAAAATCACATTTTGCATGGGTGAAAAATATGAGTGCGTTATTATCGGGGCAAAACAAACAAAGGAGACATGCAGTTATTTTCTGTAATTCTTGCCTCGTAGAATTTAGTTCTCAAGAGGCTTATTCATCACATAAAGAATATTGTAGAAAGACGGTAACAGTGCTCCCCTCTGAAGAACAAGCATCTCTAAAGTTTTCTTCGTATGAAAAAACGATTCCAGTAGGACACTGCTTCTATTTAGATATGGAGTCTATTTTACAACCGATATCAAGCTGCAAACCAGATCCATCGCTATCATCATCAACAAATCACAGCAACATATACCATGCTCATTTGGATGGTATCTAAAGGGATTTTATGATGACAAAATGGATGAGCTCAAAATATATACTGGTAAATAAAATTTTATCATTAATTTAAATAGGAAAGAAAAATTACTTATGATTTTGTTTATTATTTCTAGGTGAAGACTGTTCCAAAGTGTTGGTAAAGAGTATTGTTGACAAATGTACGGCTTTATATTGGAATATATACATGAGGAGAATACCTATAGATTTCAATGAAGCTGCTGAGTTAAGGTACAATAATGAAAATACATGTATTTTTTGCAATTTAGAGTTTAATATGACTACTTTGTAACAGATGAGAAAAAAATTCGGCATCACTGTCATTTTACAGGAAAATATTTAGGAGCAGCACATTCAAAATGTAATATTTCCGCTAAAAGAACTAAATATTTTCCTGTTATTTGTCATAATATGTCTAAATATGACATACATTATTTTTAAGAAATTTAAATGATATTGATGGTGATATTGATATATTACCTCTCAATAAGGAGGTTTTCATTTCTGTTACAAAAACTATTAATTTAGGTGGTCATCATAGTTTTAAAATTAGATTTATAGATTCATTTAGATTTATGAATTCTAGTCTAGAAAAATTAGTTAAAACTCTAGATAATGATAGTATTTTTATAACTAAACAAATTTTTAAAAATAATCATCAATTATTGTTCAGGAAAGGGGTATTCCCATATGATTATTTGGATTTATCATTAATTTAAATAGGAAAGAAAAATTACTTATGATTTTGTTTATTATTTCTAGGTGAAGACTGTTCCAAAGTGTTGGTAAAGAGTATTGTTGACAAATGTACGGCTTTATATTGGAATATATACATGAGGAGAATACCTATAGATTTCAATGAAGCTGCTGAGTTAAGGTACAATAATGAAAATACATGTATTTTTTGCAATTTAGAGTTTAATATGACTACTTTTGTAACAGATGAGAAAAAATTCGGCATCACTGTCATTTTACAGGAAAATATTTAGGAGCAGCACATTCAAAATGTAATATTTCCGCTAAAAGAACTAAATATTTTCCTGTTATTTGTCATAATATGTCTAAATATGACATACATTTATTTTTAAGAAATTTAAATGATATTGATGGTGATATTGATATATTACCTCTCAATAAGGAGGTTTTCATTTCTGTTACAAAAACTATTAATTTAGGTGGTCATCATAGTTTTAAAATTAGATTTATAGATTCATTTAGATTTATGAATTCTAGTCTAGAAAAATTAGTTAAAACTCTAGATAATGATAGTATTTTTATAACTAAACAAATTTTTAAAATAATCATCAATTATTGTTCAGGAAAGGGGTATTCCCATATGATTATTTGGATTCTTTTAAAAAGTTGGATGAAAAAGAAATACCACACATTTCGAAATTTTTTAACACTCTAACACAATCTGAATGTTCTTATGAGGATTATGAATTTGCTAAAAAGTATGGGAAAAATTTGAATGTAAAAATTTAAGAGACTATCTAGAAATTTATTTAAAATGTGATATAGTGTTGTTGGCTGACATTTTTGAGAAATTTAGAAAAACATGTCTAGAAACATATGAATTGGATCCATGTCATTATTTCACTGCACCCGGTTTATCTTGGGATGCAATGTTGAAAAATTACAAAGATTGAACTAGAATTAATAACAGATATTAATATGTATTATTTTATTCAAAGAGGAATACGTGGAGGGTTAACTCAATGTTCGATTAGACATTGTGTTGCAAATAATAAATACTTAAAACATTTTGATGCAAGTAACTTGAATAATATCTAATGTATTATGATGCTAATAACTTATATGGATTCGCTATGTCACAACCTTTACCATATAAACATTTTAAATTTTTAGATAAAACCGAATTCTCTAAATTTTCTGATGAATACATAAAAAATCTAGAGATTAATTCAGAAGTAGGATTCATTTTTGAAGTTGATTTAGACTATCCCGAATCAATTCACGACTTACATATTGATTTACCATTCTGTCCTGAAAGTAAGTTTACTGAAAAAAGTAAAATTAGGAAATTAATAGCAGATGTTGAAAATAAAAAAAATTATGTAATACATTACAGAATGTTACAGGAATGTTTAAAAAACGGTTAGTGTTAACAAAATTCATAACATTTTATCATTTAACCAAAATGTTGGTTAAAAGAATATATTGCATTAAATACTCAAAAAAGATCTGAATCTACTTCTGAATTTGAAAAAAATTTTTATAAAACTAATGAATAACTCTGTATATGGGAAGACAATGGAAAACGTTGAAAGAGAAGAAATATTAAAATCTTAACACACTGGGAAAATATTTCAAACAAAAAGGTGCCCGTTCTTTGATTGCCCATCCATCTTTCCATAGTGCAACAATAATTGATGAGAATTTTGTTATTATAGAAGTTATATTTAAATAAACCCACTTATGTAGGTTTCTCAGTTTTAGACGTATCTAAATTACGAATGTATGATTTTTATTATAATTATTTAAAAAAGAAATATTTACATAACCTTCGATTAGTTTATACGGATACTGATTCTTTTATTATATCAGTAGAAACTAATGACTTTTATGCTGATATAAAAGCAGATGTTGAAAAATCAGGCGAAGGTACTATTTTTGATACATCTGACTATCCGGAAAATAACATCTTTCAATTCCCCTTAAAAAATAAAAAAGTTATAGGGTTGATGAAGGATGAAAATAATGGAAAATTATGAAAGAAGTAATCTGTCTTCAACCAAAAACATATTACTTTACTGTTGAAGATGGAACTCAAACTTCTAAAGCAAAAGGAGTCCCCAAATATATAAGTACAAAATTTACTATAGATGACTATAAAAGTACTCTTTATAGTAACAAGTTTTGTTAAAAAGTATTCATATAATACAATCGAAGGTTCACACATTGTATACAATTAATGTTAACAAAATAGCTTTAAATTTTAAGGATAATAAAAGATATATTTTAAAGATAATATAAATACTTTACCATTTGGACATTTTAGAATAGCATATGAAAAATGTTTAAATGAAAATGAAGATCTCTTAAAAGAGATAGATTTAAGTAATTTACCTTAAAAATTAAGATAAAATGTATGTAGTATCTAACAAAAGAAAAAAAATAAAAGACATTTTTATAATGAAAAAAAAAAAAAATTAAATAGTTTATTTATTAAATATTTTGCCATTTTACATTTTCAGTATCAGTTTCATCTTTTCGTTTGCTTTCTAGTTAATCTAGGTGAATATTGATATGTTAACATAGTTTGTTTTAAACCTGGTTTGTTATCATCTTTTGTTAATTTCTAATCTTTGGTGCTCCTTTATTTGAAAAATTTTGAGACGTTTAGCTGTTAAAGTAGCCGAGTTATTATTAATTTTTTGTATAGTTGTATCCATATCATCATTTGCTTCTCTATTTACGAAAACCTCTTCTGGTAAATTAAAGTTCGCTTGGGTACCAGCATCAACCATTTCATTCTCAAAAGTCTGGGTATTAATATGTTTTTATATATTTTCTTCGTTTGAGTTTCATTTTCACGTAAATTCTTCCATTTATTTTCAGTTTTAGTTCCCAGTGGAAGTTTAGTTTTTTGTTTTCCTATTAAATATTTTGCTAATTCTTGTTTGATTCCATACAATTTATTTATATCTTTAAGTGAATGAGATGCATAGATTGGAAGAAGTTTACGTTGCAAAAAATTTGAATCAGATATTTTTGTATTAAATTGGTCAATTGCTGATGGCTTGAGTACCATTAATTTTGATAAATTATTTGACATTTTCTAAATTTTTCCAACAACACCGCTTAATAATGAAGAAATTATAACTGGTAAAAATCCTCCTTTTTGAATGAGATGTTTCCTCTTTACGCTTACAGAAGTTTTTGGTGACAAACTTTCTTATCGTGTTTTTATATGGTTTTATTTTTTCAAAAACAGATTTATTAATCTTATGGTTTTTATTCATAATATTGAATAGAATTTCATTCAAAGTTTTAATAACAATGTCATCAACATGTTTTAAAATCGCATTTCGTAATTTTGGTTTTGCTTTCTTAAGGACATATAGAATATGTTTGTTCTCCTTCAGTAATTTTAGATTTGATTTCATCATCGATAGGTGTAAATATAGAACAATAAATTGGATTAAAAATATCGGTTCTAAATCTAAGAGCGTTATGTATTTGCTGAGTTAGATCAATTAGCAAATAACCATGTGCATGTTGTGTACATTTATTATATACGTCACCAATGCCCTAGAGTTTTCAGGGAATACTTGACGAGCTAAACATTGAAATTGTAATTTATCTCGAGGATTTTAAACATAACTATATATTTCGAGTTTAAAGAAATATCTCTTGAAAAAGGGCACCTTTATGAAAAATATTTTGTGTTACTAAAATAACAGATAGGTTTCTGTGATGTGATCCTTTAGTAAAAAGTTCACATACTTTTCTATTACATGATTCAAGCATTAAATCATCTAAAATTATTAAAGTTGATTCCATATCATTCGTTTCAAGGTTTTCCGGAATCCCTTCTATAAATTCCACATTATCAATCGATGGAACTGCATTCTTTTCAGCAAAACACCATATAATTCTATCAACTTTTTGATACTAAATGTTGATTGTTAATTAAATTTATAATAAAGGTAGACTTCCCACACCCAGATGGACCGCAAACCATCATTGTAAATGGATATATAAACTGATGTAACATGTTTTTCCTTTCATAAACCAAATTTGAATGAATTGTAACTGATTCAAACCATCAGTTAATATGAGTAAAGAAATTCTTGTAAATGAACTTCATCGTCAAGCAAGAAGAAACTTTAAACGACGAAGATTTATTCAAAGGTATTTTGGATACTTGGCAAATTGATTTAGTGGAAATGATACCATATGCAAAATTAATAATGGTTATAAATATATGCTTACCGTTATCGATGTATTTTCAAAGTATGCCTATGCATTACCAGTAAAAACCAAATCTGGTATCGAAATTACGAATAAATTCCAAGAAATAATCAAGATAAATAAAAATAAATCACCAAAAAATCTTCATTCTGATCAAGGAAAGGAATTCTACAATTCACATTTTAAGAATCTAATGAGAGAATTAAACATTAATCATTATCACACCTTTTCAAAAATGAAAGCATCAATAGTTTGAAAGATTTAATCGAACTTTAAAAAATAGAATGTGGAAGAAATTCAGTTTACAGGGGAGTTATAAATGGATAGATATTCTAGATAAATTATTGCGAGATTATAATTCTTCTTATCATAGAACTATAAAAATGTCACCAAAATCAGTTAATAAGAAAACTGAAAAACTTTTACTAAATACTGTGTACAATAATTTGAAAACTTTCAAGATGGGAAAATACAAAATAAAAGATTTTGTTCGAATAAGCAAGCATAAAATACTTTGAAAAAGGTTATACTCCAAATTGGTCATCTGAAGTATTTAGAATAAATAAAATTTTTGCTACAAGTCCAATAACATATCAGTTGGAAGATCTTCAAGGTAATATTATAAAAGGTGGATTTTATGAAGATGAATTAATGAAAACTACTGTTGCAAATACATATTTAATTGAAAAAATATTAAAGCGTAGTGGAAACAAGCTTTTTGTTAAATGGTTGGGTTTCGATAAAAATCATAATTCATGGATTGATAGTAACGATATAAGCATATAAATTTAAAATCGTATAAAAGATAATGTAATTAACTTAAATAATCATTTATTAAAAGATGAGTTCCAATTCACTAGACAACCATATGTATGTTACTTTTAAGTAACAATTCGACAAATATTTTAAAAATACACCAAACACATTACAAATTTATTAAAACAGGCCGTTAACTTAGATGATCAATGGGTAGTTGGATTATCAAATATATCGTTTTCTTTACAAGATCTACATAAAAAAAGCAATCAAAACAAAATTAAACGTACGTTGGAAAAGTCATCTTTAGATGATGGTAAACCTGAAACGCTAAATTAAATAAAGAAAAGTCATTTTTAAATGCTGGTAAACCTAAAAAAGCTAAATTAAATAATGATGAAGAAGATATCATTAAGAATAAATTTAAAAAGCTTTAAATGAATCATCTCAAAATGATAGCACAAAAATATTTCTGGACAGTAATTCTTCAAAGATCCCCGATCAAATTAAAACAACTTTAAATACTGATAATACTCATCAAACAAATGTTTTCAAAGACCATAAAGATGGTGAAAATAAAATCAATAATGATAGAAATAGTAAGCAGAGGATAGAACTATTAAAGAGTCGATCAATAATATAGATGAATCGGTTTTAGCATTAAACAAATAATTTTTTAGAAAACTCATTAAATAGATTAATAGATAATATATCAGACTATTTTAATAAAATAATATCATCTGAAATAAATGATATAATTTTTGTTTATACCGATATAATTAAACCAAGACATGTTGGAAACAATAAAACTAAATGCTTAAAAATATTCTCTATTTCATCACTAAAAATTACATAAATTTTAATAGAGTGGAATATTATCCAATTGAAAACCTTTAATATCAATGATATATCCATTATGATTCGAAATGATGAAGGACGAAAATTAAATATAATTGACTCGATACCCGTTTATTGCACACTACATTTTAAAAAATATAAAACGTTCATACGTTTTATTAATTAATCATTATATTTAAAACCATGGATGCGGTTGTATACAAATTATTATAATAATCAATCTGGAGAAAACATTCATAATATAGGTGGAATTTATCATACACCTAGAATTGTGCAATATGGGCGAGGAATAGGTTCCATATTTTCAGCTTTATTTTTCACATTTAAAACCGTTATTTAAAAACTGGATTAAATGCTTTGAAGAATAAGTCACTCGACATTGGAAAGGAATTTTAGAAGAAATAGGTACCAAACGGTTAAAGAGATTTTAATAAATAAAGGAAAAAAGTTGTAAGTGATTTGAAAGATATGATGCAAAAGGCGATGGACAACGTATAAAACTTAAACGTTTAAAACAAAAAACCTCATATTAAATCAAAACGTTGTAGAGGAAGAACGTTTAGAGATATTTTTGGAAATTGGAAATGTCTGGATTTGTAGAATGTATGAAAGCGAATTGGATTTATTCGAATCTCCACCTATTCAAACTAGTGTTTTGAAAACTGAAGAGATATCTTACAACCCCATAGCATCATTAGATAACTCTAGTACTATTGAATTTGTTTCACATAGGAATGGAGAATCCATATAGAGATCTTAACAGTATTATCTTAGACTTATTGTTGAGTTAAAGGGCGAAGGAAGTATTGTTAACAATTTGCTTCATTCATTATTTAGAAACTGTACCGTTCATCTTAACAATAAAAATGTAACACAGCCTGACAATAACTATCACTATAGAGCTTATTTGGAGACTTTGTTAATTATGGTAACGATGCTAGGTCAACACATCTTGAAATCAAGTGGATGGTCTGTTGATCAAATAAAATTAATTCATTAGTTGAAAAAGAAAATCCAGGGATGGACAAACGAAAAAAATTATTTAAGGATGGAAAAAAAGTTGAACTGTTTGGAAAACTTCATGTAGATATTTTAATCAACATAAATATCTGCTTAATAATGTTGATATTAAAGTAACATTAAATTTAGAAAACCCAGAAATTTTATATTTTAGAAACTGGAACTAAAAATGAATCCCATATAAAAATCCATCAAGCTAATTTGTATATAAATCATCTGACAATAACAATAACATCTTAATGGCTCATCATAATGTATTACAAACGAAAAATGCTATTTATCCATATAAACGAGTAGAAATGAAAACATTTACTATACACCCCTGGTAATCATTCATTAATTCTGGATAATGTTGTTCTTGGACAGCTACCTAATTTTTTAATGGTTGGTATGGTAACTAACAAGGCATATACACAGGTAATCGACATGAAATCCCTTTAATTTCCAGCACTTTAATTTACAACGATTTAATCTAGTAGTTAATGGAGTGCAATACCCGGCCCAACCAATTGAATTTAATTATAATAATGGTGGTGTAATAAGCACACGTGGATATCAACACTATTTAAAGGAACCGGAAATACATCATTTTGATAAAGGCCATCAGATAACAAAAGAACTTTTTGATAACGGATTCTTTTTATTAGCTTTTGATTTAACTCCCGATCACAGCATAATTCTCATTGTGGGAATCTGATAAACCAAGGAACTATTCGTATTGAAGGTCGTTTTGGAAAACCTATTTCTGAAGGCCATTACTTGTCTTGTATATTGTGAATTTGATAGTTTAATTGAAATTGACAGATCTCGCACAAATTCTTCAAACACTATGAATTCAATCGATATTATACGATTATGAATTCCATTGATCTCACTAGAAACAAATTCGAAGGGTGTATATGCTTGCGATAAACTACCAAAAAAGTCAGTTGTAAAACCATCATTCTTATCGCTAACACTGATCCATCTTATAAACCTGGCAGCATTGGGTGGCTATTTATTTCCCGAAAAACAAACCTGCTGAATATTTTTGTCCCGCTGGGCAATTACCCATTAAACCTTTTATATCATTTTTAAATAGAAATTCTAAATCATATATATTTAATCAAAAACGAGTTCAAAGTATTTTTCAGTTTTATGTGGTCTTTATTGTTGTATTTTTATATATTTAAGATGCAAAA
>CM037854.1:204383406-204409058 GCA_021234595.1 Delia radicum
TATTAACGAAAAAATAGTCCATGTTGTCCTATAATTTTGGATTTTGAGATATGCAATTTTTCTAAAAAAAATTATAAAGAGTTTTGAAACAACTTTCATGAATATTTAAGAAGATTTTCATCATATTAATGAAAACTTCGTTCTTCTATATGTAAAATATTAATATGTGGAAATTTTGCGTAGGACCGCTATGAATTTCTAAATAGGGCTTCTAAAATTGGCTGTTACAACGACATAAAAGGGACCAACAAAAATTTTTAGTAAATGAACATTAAAAATTCCTTTTTGAAAATAAAGTATTTATGGTAGTTTCTTTAGAACAAATGGCAATAAATTAAAAAAAAAAATAATGTTTGATCCCACTTTCAACCCTCAAATCCGCACCAAATCTTAAACACCCCAGTCTTAGAACTTGTTTCTTTAAAAAAAATATCCAAGTTTCTTCGATATCGGAGTTTTTCGCATTAAGTTCTTCGTTTTTTCGTAATATAATTTCTTTAACAGTGCTCCTTAATATAAAAATACACTTAACATTTAAATATTCACTATAACAGTCACATTATTTTAACAAAATATTAAAAAAATATAAAATAGTTCATATTTTTAAATTACTCGAGTTACTCGATTAATCGACCAAAATTGTTCGAGTTATTCTTTACTCGAAATTGGCCACTTCGAATTACTCGAACAATTGTTCGACATCATTTCATCGATTAATCGAGTACGGTTAACCGATTGAATATCCTAATAATTATACATATTTTTATTGAAAATGTTAATCAAATGAAAATGTTCTGCTTAAACTACCATAAAAACCGATAACTCTTAATTTGTATTTAACGTGCATGCAGGTAACTATTATGAATCAAATTAATAACTTGCAAAATATACACCACACCCATTATTGAACACTGAATTAATTAATATGGAATTAACTTTATGTTTCTCAATAAATTTGAAACTGTTTATTAATTTGCCATTTTCAAATAACATGTATTCGATTGGTTTAATAAAATATGATTTTAATAATAATTTCGTTCATATCGTTTTACGCATCATATATTCATAAATATAAAGTGACTAATTTACATAAGGTCTTGGTAATAAATAATGTAGAATCTGTCAAAAAAGCTGCTTAGTTTATTAATAAATGTTTTTATAATGTTGCGTTAGAAATTTGAAAGTAATATATTCCGTGATTTGTAATAAATTATACAAATAATAATATCGTTTCAAATGTCTATTCGTGACGTATGAGTGATACGAATAACTTAACAAATATAAATCATACGCACTAATAAACAAGTCACAAAAACTGTTTAACACCAAATATCATCGGTTATAAACAGACAAGACAAAAATTCGTCGTATTTAAAGCCAAAAAATATTGTAGAACAAGAAAAAAAGCAAACGTAAATTATTTAGAAAAACAATACGTTTTCTTAAGAAAAGTTCTTAATTAATAGAAAAAAATACTACTTTATGAGTAAAAAATTATTTTAAGTCAGAAAATTTTAAAAATGCAATTAAAAATCGAAAAATCTTAAGAAAAAGCTGTTTTAAAGCTCAAAATCAAAAAATCGAATATGCAAAAAAAAGCACAAATGGGTAATACAAAAAGCAAAAAAAAAATAATTAAATTTTTAATAGTTTTGAAATCAAGTAAAAATACATTTGATTTAAAAGAAAAGGGAGTAGACCGGTTTTTTGATTTTGACGACAAAATATTGTGAGTGTGTTTATAACAGAGTTGTGTTATACGTTAAAGTGTGGAAAACATTTTGCTAGGAGTTGTCAATATTAATTGCATACGTATACATACGAGCACATTGTACTAAATAAATATTTTTTAATTATTATTCTCGGTTTTTGTACGTTTTGTTTCGTTTAGTATACGACAGATATTTATATTAAAGGGTCCGCCAAATAACTTTTTTTTTGAACTCCTGAACCTATTGGACTTTGTATGGCGTCATACCAAGGCCTTTATGCAAAATTCGTCTCAATGATGTCTCCGAAATGTTCAATTGTTGAGAACGACGGTGAATTGATGTTGATGGCGCTCCACCACACTTAATGCCACAGCAGCAATATTCTCGGGTGTACGCACTGTTTTGGCTTCTCACGCTTTGGTTTATCGATGAGGATGCCAGTTTCTTTCACTTTTTTCACAAGATAACGAACATACGGACCATATTCGTTCAGCGGAAGGATAAAACTAATTATCTGTCAAATCAGACATGAGCAAAGTGTTACCATTCACGAAATAAGCACTAGTTGAAAAAAAAAACGTTAGATGGCGGACCCTTTATAATGGGGGAATTTATAATACGTTTCATATTTGGTGTATAAATACACGGATCATATTTGCAGGAACGGAAACTAACAATTGTTGCCGCATTTTATATATAATTCGTTCGTTTCTTCTCAAATTCCACTATTATTTCTTTCGAAAAATATTCTTATATTTATTACAATATTTTATTATAAACAAACAATATTTTGCTTTAAACAATCAAAAGAAATATTTATTTCCATTTTTTAAATGTTTGAAACTTTTAAATAGAAATACAAATTAAATGTATAACAAACTTTCCAGGGTTGGCAAAACATTTATGACACTAATGTTGCAAAAAAAAACATGTTTACACTATATACGATATTACATGAATCGGCTAATATATTTATATTTTTTTTTATTCAGAAAAAAAATTTTTTACAAATAAAGATGTTGCCTCAGCGTGCTAGGACATTATTGAGGCGAGTTGGCAAAAAGGTATATACTTTAAAACACTTAGCTTAAATTTTTATACAAAAAGAAAAAAAAAATAAAAAAAAAAAATGTTTGAAAAGAAAAGTTAAATTTTACAAATTCAATTAATTATTGCAAAAGAAGCATTTCCAAATTTTGAAGTAAATATTCTTTTACCATTTTCTTAAAAAGAGATATTCTTTCAATACACTTTAAGTCATGAGGCAATTCATTGTACTCCAAACTACCCATATGTTCCACACGTTGCTTTGTTGTTTCCTGCCTACATCTTGCTATCCAAAGATTCGTATTGTTTCTTGTATTAAATACTGATTGATTTCGAGAAAAATTTATGGTATGATGGCCAATATTGTGCAGAGCTTTAAAGACATGTATTAATAATTGCATTTTATACAATCCATGTACAGGCAGCACTGTTTCAACAACATATTATAAAGAGATAAAGTTGAATACATTTGAGGCTTAAATCTTATTAACTTAGTTTTTTCAGCATTTAGAACCAATTTGTTTAACCTTACAAACTCTGTTATTAAAGCTGAATCTCGTTCCATATGCACCTTCAACGCAATTTCGTGTTTATACTTGTAAAAAAGACATATATCATCAGCATATAAAAATAGATTCCCAAATAATCCCAGATTCATTAAATCATTAATATAAATCTTAAAAAGTAGTGGGCCTAACACACTGCCCTGTGGGACACCATTCTCAACAACACCAATAAAGCTTTTGCAGTTATTAATTTCCACATATTGTCTTCGAAAAGTTAAATAATTTTTCAACAACTTCACTGCTCGTGTGTTTAATCCGAATAACGAAGTTTATCTATTAAAATCTTGTGATCTACAAGGTCAAAAGCCTACAAAAAATCATAAAAAATACCAGCCACACCTTTAAAACCATTGTCTAATCCTTGGCAAATATTAATTACAACATATATTACAGCTTCCTCGTACCACACCCCTTTTTAAACCCATATTGACATCTATACAGCAAATTATTTTCATCTAAATATGACGTCAGCTGTTTGGACAATATTTTTTCAAAAATTTTGTCAATCAATGGAAGTAACGCAATTGGTCGATACTTATCAACTTCAGTGACATGACTTTGCTTTGGTATTGGTATGATTTTGGCAATTTTCAAATCATCTGGATAAACCGAAGAATCAATCATATTGTTAAAAATCTTGGACAAATAGGGAGAAACATCATCTTTACATTCAAAAATCATTTCGGCGAAATTCCGTCATAACCACAGCTTTTCGTTAAATCTAGTTTAGAAATTATTTCAGAAATTTCCGAATCGGTTGTATAAAAGAAATCAAATGATTGCTGACGTGTACTTAACGTTCTTAGCCCATTGCAAGAATCACCTGGTAAATGTTCAATTTGCTGCTTAAGAGTCCTTGGAATTTCCAGAAAGTATTTATTAAACAAATCATTTGTCTTTATTGTCTGTTATGAAATCTCCATTTAAGCTTTTAACATTAATTTGACTTTTTGATTTCCTACCTAGATTTTCGTTTAGAAATTTACAGCATTTTTTGGATCTTGCTGAATAGTATTTAAGTTGTTATAGTAGTAATTATTCATAGAAACTTTACAAGCTTTTCGAATTAAATTACTTATTCGTTTTAGCCTAACTTCCACGTCATCACATTTACGTTTTTTTCTTTGTTTTAATATATTTTTTTTAAATAAAATCAAAGCATGTAGATTTTTACTTATCCAAGGTGTTATTTCATTTCTAATAAGCCTTTTATCACATTTTTCTACAGTAGAACTGTTAGCTGCATTTGAAAAATACTTTATTATTTGGAAGTATTCAAAATTGGTATTCTGATGTAATAATACTAAAATAAAAATGATAAAGTTAAATAGATAAATTAGCTCTTAAAGCGGTGTTAGAATTGCGTACACGGAGAGAATTTTAGTTTTCGAAATAGAAATAGTTAACATGTTTTTTTTTTTAATACGAACGACCCCGCCACTTACTTACCCACCCTTACCGACCAAGAGAGCACGTCCCCGAGAATTGGAGGATTTTAAATGATAAGTTAGAAAAATGGCATGAAGTGTTCCGTAAAATCAGCTACATATTAACTCATCAGCTGATAATATTACTAACAAGAAATGGTGTAAAAATATAAATATCACAAGTAAAAACATTCATCAACAAAATTTGATGCAACAACAAGCAACTATTAATTAAGGCGCATTTATCATATCAACATCAAGATTAAAATCAACGATGTTATGAAGCATGTTGTAGTCACTGCAAATTCTACGATTCTATCATTAAACAAATGATATTTTTCTTTTTATGTAAACGAAAATGTTTTTAAAATTAATGAATAATTTCATTCTTTTTATGAAACTAGTTTTTTGAAAAAAATTAATTGAGTTAATGAAACTTTAAATAAATAAAATTATATTTTTCACAAAATTCAATGAAAATTTGCATTAGTTTAATGAAAATTTGCAAATGAGATTCATTGCTTCTATGAAAAAATACATTACTATTATGCAGAGAATTCTCTTAGTGTACCATATAAAAACACGATTTTACGTTAAAATCTTTATATTACATGCCACTTTTCTAACAAAACTCAAATTTTGAAAATTTATTAATATGACAGATTTTCCTACACTCAAAAAAAAAAGTTTGTTGAAAATTTTGTTAAACGTCTATTTCAAATATTTAACTAACTTTTAGCGTTTTTTTTTTGCTGAAATCGTGTTTTCAGCTAAAAATTTAGTTAAACGCTTTTACTTAAACACTAATTTAAAACAAATGTTTAACTTATTTACGTTGCTCAGACGATGCAAGAAAAAAACACTGCCGTTACACAAAATGCAAGCAAAATTGATTTCGTTCATTTAATTTGTTCTTTACTACACTACAAACAAAGGCACGCATGTGCACATAAAAATTGTGAATATTGACATATATAAATAAAATAATAAATAAATTAAATAAACTAATTAAAAAAATTAACTAAAGAATGATGTTTTGATAAATTTGAAAGTTGAAGATGCTGGCAAAAATAAATTACAAAATACGCTTTGGTGCGACTGTACTGTATACATGTATAAACTGTATAAATGACTGTAGACTGTCTAAATGCGAGTCTCAGGAAAGATAAAAGGTTTTTATGATATTTATCGATATTTTTATTATTTCTTTTTTGTATTTTAGAATCACCT
Source organism: Delia radicum (assembly GCA_021234595.1). NCBI lineage: Eukaryota > Metazoa > Arthropoda > Insecta > Diptera > Anthomyiidae > Delia > Delia radicum. The sequence continues at coordinate 204,389,389 of CM037854.1, forward strand.
TCATTTGAAAAATGAAAAATTGCGTCATATATACATGCATGTAAGTAATGGGAATTATTATGTTTTGATACTTATTTAATAAAATATTTTGTTTATTTCTAGATTTTTTATTTAATTGCATTATGTTTACGATGTAGGTAGAAGTCCTGTCATTTTTTATATATATTTAAAACAATAAAAAAATAGATTTTAGTGTCAGTGTCAAAATAAATTAACTAAAGTAATAATTTAATACTAATTTTTTTAATTTTGAAACAAAACATAATGGTAATATTCTAAAATTTTACTAAAATCGGGGAACGTCCCTCGTTCAAAGAAGTTCTACCTTACGATCTCCAAAGTCCTATTAACCTTTATTTACTCCAGGGTAAAAATTTAAAAAAAATGTATCAAAAATTTTTTTAAAATATTTGCATAGCAAAATTTACAGACTTTTGAGTATTGAATCTTAAAAGGAAACATCAAAATTAATTTTTTAGCAAATATTTTTATAATAATATATTTTAACGTTTTAAAATTCGATATTTCTTCTTCACAAATATAATTTTTCGACTAACAAAATATTTCGATACATTATGACGAAAAACGTAAAACATCAATTGTACACAGAGAGAATTTCTGGATCGAGTTTATGTTCACTAAACCAATGAAGTTTTTTTCACAATAACAATGAAAATTTTGTTAAGCTTTATGAAAAAGCTTCATAGTTTTAATGAAACTATTTTGAATGAAACGTCTTCATTAAATTTTTAATAACCAAAATGAAATTTTTCATTAAATTTTATAAAAAACTTCTTTATGTTAATGAAAAGTTTAAATGGCGGACGAGTTCCAGTTGCAAAAATTCATTGATATACAGCAGATAATTCTCTCAGTGTAGGGATAAGCAAATTTAACCTTCCGTCCTCACACTGAGATATAATGCACCCCAACGACAGTGTGAAATGTGTGTTACAAGAAATAGGTGGGAGGACGAAAGGTTAAGAAGAGTTAAGTGTGGTCATTGGAAATAGCACAGCATAGCTGTTCCAATGCTTCGACTAAACTGAGATGGATTTTTAATAAACGTAACCAAACAATTCTATAACATCTAAAATATATATTAAAAAAAAAAATTCAAATTAACCCTTTTGTGAACTTGGGGTCAAACTGACCCAACATTTTAAACCAATAATACACATCATTTAATGATAATAAGTATTTGCACAGTAAACTTAAATATTATTTAAAATTTTTGTAAAATCTAAAAGTTATATTTTAAAAGCAAAAAGTCGAGATTAACCCATACACACACTTGGGATCAAAATGACCAAACATTTTTAAAGCATAAAAATACTTCTTCTTCTTCTTCTTCATTTCCGCTTAACTCCCTGCGGAGCATATGGCCTCAAAAGAGGTTTAAAAAATACTGTCTAAACATGAATTGCTCCCTCCCAGACACGTGGAGCTTGCCGCCAAAGCGGGAGGATTTGACAAACGTCTGTGACCTCCTGGGAGGTTTGCGTTATATTCATGTTTTTGTTAACTAGTTTGCCAGGATTTCTTCGATTCATGTAAGGACAAAGAAGATCTTAGTGGATTCTGACACTCCATTTTGACTAATAGCAGGCGTAGGCTTCCTGGAAGCTTATGGGCGCTACCGTTGACTTTTTATGGTTCTTCCGCTACCATCCCTATTGCACTATCCAGCCATAATAGTGCCGTAATCTGCTTGACCCTATTCCCCAATTATGTCGGGTTGGCCCAAGAACAGATGAAATGTTGCTCACATTGCTAATATCATAGCGGGGGCTATAATATCATTGCCCGGTGTCCACCTGCCCGGAGGGTCGGAGGTCGTGAATCTTCTTAGTTAGTTGCAAGAGCAAGGATTAGTTCTGGACTTTACCAAGTTAAAGACGATCAGTTCCGTTACCTTGTCTGCCTAACTCTGGACGCCAGATATGCCGTTTGATAAAAATAACTGCGCAATAAACTTTAAAGTCCTTTGCCTAGTTATTTATTTTTAGAACAAAATAATAAAAGTACATAAATAATTTTTTTTTTCTTTCAAAATATCAATTTCAGACTTCAAAGAATATTTTTTTAAAGTTCCACTAGAACTAACATAATATTTTGGTATATTGTAATTAAAACCCAAAAATATCAGTAGAATAGAAAAGCGGCTACCGGCAAAGTTTAGAAAAGTTGTCAGAGCGAGCACAGTTTATTGTTTCCGACGGATAAACTTAGCTTTGCTGGCTTTTAAAAATACGTTCTTAACTATCCTTTAGAATATAAAATTTATATTTTAAGAGTAGATTTTCAAAGTTTCATAGTTAAAAGAAGTTTTTTCCAAAGCCAGCAAAGTGTAGTGGAGGCGTCGCAGTTAATAAACAGTTTTCGCTACGGCTCCTACCTTAAAATGTGGTGAAATCCGCTTTTCCTTACTACTGTTATTTATTGACAAAGTTTTTTTTTTAAAACACAAGAAGTTGTTTCTTTGACGTGTAACATTATTTAAATTTTCAATTCAATCTGAACTGTTTAAATTTATTTTGAAAACTCTGTCGTCATCGTTGAACACCTCTGACGTACAGAAACAAATAAAAGTTATTTCAAGTATTTAATTATGAATATTGTTAAATTTAATTATATACTACATTTACACGACTGCCTTTGGTAAAATGCCTGTTCTCAAATATACTTTATGGAAAGTAATAAAACAAGCACATAATTCCTATTAATTAAATATTAAAAAAAAACATAAGAAACCGTGTACATAAAATAAATTAAACAAATTTCTGAAGTTCATTTGCAACAAATTTAATTTAATTAACCAAAAGAAAAGATTCGTAATAACGAATATTAAAAAGATTTCTTTTTCATGAGGTTTATTTTAAAGGATTTTATATTAATACTTTCATTTGTTAAATCTACTAAAAAATATTGTAAATTTGTATCGTTTTTTCTTTTAGTTGGGTTTTTGGTGAATTCTTATGTCGCATGTATCAATTCGTCCACTCGTTGAGTTACACGGCTTCCATTTTTATATTGGTGGTTATTTTGTATGGAACGATATTTTGCCATTGTTCATCCGATTACATGTAAGCAGATTTTGACAGCGGCCCAGATAAGAGTAAGTTAATTTTATATAATTTTTTTGAAACAATTTAAAATCAATATTTTTTTTTATAAATTTTAACTCGAATCGAAAATATGCCATACTCTGATAAAAATGCGAATATATATATATGATCATACAAAGAATCATACAAGATCATACATACCCAGCAAAAAAATTTCCAAAAAGGTAAGCGAGTTTGTAATCAAGCATTTTGGGCAGAACGCATTCCTACTAGATTACCCATACTCGATTCTTTTAACAGGGCGTGAGACTAAAATAATTGATTCTTTAGAATTGATTATTTTTTTTACCGAAGAACTATTTACTTTATATTTTTAAGAACTACATATATTTTTTAATAAAGAAATAGTTCCATTGTAAAACTACGAAGTACTTACACAAAAAAATAAATAAATAGTTCCCTAGAAAAAATAAGAAGTACTTACATTAAAAAAGGAAGTAGTTCCATAAGTAAATTCCAACTTTTACTCACACGTGATGATTCCCCTAGGTCACTCAAATATAACGATCAAAACTCATACGGAAATAAAATCCTAAAAAGTGAAACATCGAATTGTTATGATAACATGGGTTTGTCATAATTTTGGAGCTATAAACCACGAAAATATAAATTTTTCAAAAAAAAAGAACAATTCAAAATTGAAAAACAAAAATATGACTCACGCACAATCACCCTCGAAAATTTTTTTACACTCACGATAACTTCAGTAATTTCAACTTCCACTCACGATTTTTCTGCTCACGTGCGCTTCCCTAATTTATACCTAACCACAGTTTAACAAAATTTAGGCCAACATGCAATTTCTGTTTTTAGTATTATGTTGCTGCAAATAAAAATTTGTTTGAAAAAAATATGGGTTTAAATTCTTTAAATTGTATAACTTCTTTTTTCAAAATTAGGAACTACTTCCAATAACGTCCTTTTATTAACAAAAGTATATGATTACTTCTTGAGTTCAAAAACTTATACATATAAGTTAATAACATTGTTATTTTCTTTTAAGTAAATAATTACTTTGTTATGAGTTCATGCTTTCTGGTTTTTAAATTTAAAGAATTGATTACAATACTACTTGCTTTTTTGACTCTATCGTTGGAATGAGTTTGGTATTGCAGTTACTAAATTTGGCAATGAGATATGTAAGCAATGTGTGGGCATCACCTTCTTTTTGGAATGTGTAATTTTTTCCTGGGTAGGCTTTAAACGCTTTTATTTTTATTTTATGTACTTAAAAAATGTCTATACATAGATTCATATGTGACCAAATATGATTTCATGACCATATATGTTCGGATCCGTAAATTATGTGTATATTTTTTAAATCTATAATTTTTTTAAAAATTTTAACTCGAATCGAAAATATGCCATACTCTGGTATAAAACGGGAGTATATATATGATTATACATAGGATCATATAAGATCATTCATAGGCTTATATGATTTTATTTTTATTTTATGTACAAAAAATGTCTACATAAATCCATATGTGACCAAATATGAGTTCATGACCATATATATGCGGATCCATAAATTATTATATTTTCGATTCGAAAATATGCCATACCCTGGTGAAAATGGGAGTAGTATATATATGATCATACATAGGATCATATAAGATTATACATAGGCTTATATGATTTTATTTTTATTTTATGTACATAAAAAATGTCTATACATAGATCCATTTGTGACCCAAATATGATTTTATGACCATATATGTTCGGATCCGTAAATTATGTGTATATTTTTATATATCATAGTATACTCGTATGCTTGAATATTATTATCACACATATCTTCAATATACGCATCTGACCATATATTTTCATATATTGGACCAGGTAAATGGTACTATATATCGACATATATGGCCATATGCGACTATATATTGTAATATACAAGCTAATTACACTATTTTCTGCAGCGAAGTAATCAAATTCACATATTTTCCCTTGCACAATATATATTATTGTGTGAATTTTCACATCTTTTATTTTATGTACATACAAAAAAGTGACTACATGATGACTTTCCATTGAATTAAATTGAATTTATATATTGATTCCCAGAACACAATTTATAGCATATCTCATAAATATTCGTTTCTCGCAATGTAGTTGTGCGTTTAATTAACATTTACCTTAAAAACAATAAACAATGAATCATCATGCTATTCACGATGATAAAATACACATGATAGCAAAGTTAACTACGAGGGTAATGGAATAAAGATACCAGATTTGTATATCAAATTTATTCAGTTACATATTGGGGCATTCCAAAAAATTTCGATTCGATTTTAGACGTTTTGGAATGGATGTTTTCGATTTTATTGAAAGTGAGCAAATTGGTATTCAACGTTCCTATCAGATATGTACGGTATTAGGTTTTTCAAAATATGTTATAGTTCGATTTCTCTTGTAACTCAAAGTTTGATTTGCAAAGTTTTAAGCAAATCTAAGAAAAATACCTTATGTTTAAACTACTCTAACTTTGTAAGTTTTTAACCGATTTTTTTTAATTTTATATTGTATCATAATAAAAATTGGATATTCTAGTTTTAGATATTTGTGAAAAACTATGCATTAATTTAAAAAACCTTGTTTTAGCAAATATTTTTAAAATTACATGTTCGAATTTTCTTAAAGAATTTGTGGTGATGGATAATATTGTCTTGCATAACATATCAAAAATTCAAAGTGGGTTTTACATGGGGTCCAAAATATTTAGATTTTGAGTAAAAAAATTTATATTATTTTCTAAGAAAATCTATTTTTTTTTTTTATTATTTTATTAATTAATAATCATATTATTACAAATTATATACTATTACCCTAACCGAGCACTAGCTACTATGGCCTTCGGCGCGTTTTGTAGCGAAAACAGACCAGTACCTCTGGTGGGAATCGAACCCACGACCCCCACACTGATAAGCCAGCACGCTACCCACTAGCCTACCGGGGCGCACAAAGAAAATCTAAGTTTTTTAATTTTCTTCAATATACATGAGCTTTTTGATTTCTCAAAATAATAGTTTAGAGTAATGGTCTTTTCGCTCTGAATCCGAATCCGAATCTGAACTCAGAACTCTTCTAAGTTATCACGATTCCATCATATTCATGACGTTACTACACCGACAATAAATTTTCTGATATAAACTCGTTACGGCATATGTTAATAGTATTCTTTATTATTGAAACGCTTTTTTGAATTTAATTAATATCTTAATATTTCTTCCGTTGCCAGCAAATGACATGTTCTTAATTTTAAACTATCGTTTTATGTAAAAACAAATAGAGATATCTGATAGATTCGAAAAATTAATTTGATAATTACGAGTAGTAGTTTAAGAATCCGTAGCACCTTTCAAGTAAAGAAGATATTCGCGAAGTAAAGAAGATATTTACGAATATGACGAAAAACGTTTTTTTTTTTTTTGCATTTGTAGTTTAGAATATTTCAAAAACTTGACGCCTTGGGTAAACACAGAATACAGATTCGGATTTAAGCACCAAAGACAATTTAAAAAGTGTACAGTAATTTCAACAGTTATTTTAAAAGTTAATCGGTAAAGTTTTTTTCAATTTAATAATTTTTTTTTTTATTTATTAATAATCATATAATTACAAATTATATACACACAGAGAAATAAAGTTAAAAACGATTTAAAAAGTGTTATTAATGATAACAACTTAAAATTTAGTTAGTACAACGATATTAACATTACATTTCTGAATCTTTTGAGTGTTGTGCAACTAAAATTCAGGTTAAATTAAGCGAATTTTGTTGTGAAAACAAATGTTCAGTTTTACCAACGACTGAAATGCGTAATTAACCGAATTCGAGTCTCAGTACCCGAATTTCAGTTGGCAAATAGCTAAATTTTTCTCTGTGTGTACACTCACAAGAACTTTTCCATAAAAATCAAACAGTTATTTAAAAGTTTATCGGGTAATGTTGTTTCAATGGAATAACTGTTAAATTACCATAGAATATATTATTTAACGTTCTGTCTGTTATTCAACCAAAAAAACGAACTTTCCGTAATAGTTAAAATATTCAGTTAAAATTTTCTATTTAAAACAAAAAGTTGTTTATATTATATGGAGTATTGAAATATAAACGAAAACAATCAATTGTTTTATGGATTTTGTCAATTAAGATTTAACAGTTGAAATAAACTAAAAATACAATTGTTTTTTAAACGAAAAAGTAAGTAGTAGGGTATTCAAATTACTCGGGTTTGCTTTTGTCTCGAGTAAACGAGTAAACTCGATTTTAAAGGTTTTTTTAACTTATTTGATTAAGCGAGCAAGATCTTAAAATTACTCAAGTAACTCGAATAATGTCAAAAATTTTTAATTCATTAACTTACTTAAAAAAATAAAAACTTTTTGTAGGGTTTCATATTTTATTAGTTATATAAAACACAAAACAAACAATAAAATTAACAAATAAAGCAAATTCATAAATACAACTAAAAATAAAAGTAAAAAAAGTTCATTCATTATGTAAAGGTAAACAATTTAAGATCTTTTAAAACACTTATAATGAATAAATTGTGTAGTTTTCTAAAACACTTAAAATGTTTGTTCTTAGTTTGGAATTTCATAACACAAAAAAATACAAATTAAAAATTCATGAATCTTTTTTTATGAAATAAAAATATACAGAAGTTAAGATTTATGTACGAAATTAAGAAGATTTTCTGAAATAATCTTTCAAAAATAATATACTGTTAAAGTTTATCTATTTTTTTCTTTCGTTTTTATAAAGACCGACTTTGAGAAACCATCTCGTTGGTCCAAATTCATTTTGGTCATCAATGTCACAACCTTTCATCATCACTTTCGTCTTTGCTTTCTTCATCTTTATCATACATATGTATTTTTTTCATATACATATTTATTTCTGATAAGAGTAATGCTTTTTTTTTACCAAACAACTTATCAATCAAGCTCGATATGGTCTCTTCACTCAATGGGCATTTTTAAGCCTTTTGAATTTAAGAATAAAGAAATCACTTTCGATTTTTTCAACATCGTACAGACAGACATATTACAAAATATATTATCAATTTATACTATTGATTTGTTGCAAATTATAACACTATTATTTTTACAGCTTTTTTTAACTTTTTTAAATAACAAATTAGTTTAAATCAATAATTCTTTTATAATTTTACTCTGAAGATTAATGTGTTTTATTTTAAATTGTGTTGTTTGTCTCTACACTAAAAAAAGTTTAGTTCAAACATCAATAAATCCAAAATGCGAAAAAACGGACTTTCGGTAATAGTTAAAATATTCAGTTTAAAAAATTCTATTTTAAACAAGTTTTTCAATCTAACTGTAATATTTGTTCCCTGAAGAAGTCGCCTAATGTGGAGACGAAATATTGGAAATAAATAATTATAATTAATAAATAAATGATGTTAAGCTCGTTTTAAAATAACAAGAATTAGATAAAAGGAAATCAAAGAAAACTTAACATTTTCTATTTTAAACAAAAATTTGCTATATATTATTGTGTATTAAAATAAACGAAAATAATATATTGTTTTTTTTTATCGATTTGGTCAATTAATTTTTCAATAGTTGAAAATAAACTAAAAAATACAATTGATTTAAACGAAAAGTAAGTAGCCTTTTCTTTAACTGATTTCCATTAATTAAATGTGTATATTCAGTAGTCTTTGAGAAAAATATTGTGAGTGTATGGATCGTGAGTTTTGGGAAATTTAAAATTCGTTTATATTGAACAAATTTTTAAATTTTATTTTTTTTAAGAAATATAATAATATATAATATGAGAATTCGCACTGAAAATCTAAATATTTTTTGAACCCATTCTACGTTTTTGGACATGTTTGCACCAGACAATATAATATATCACTAAAAATTGTTAAAAAAAAAATTAAAGATGTATATAGTTTTTGCAAACTGACTTATTTCTCTCAATGTGGATAAAAATATTGAACTTTGAACCGGTATTCAACGCGAAGTTTTCACAACGCACATAGTTATCATAGCAACGTTGAATATCGATTTGTTTATTTTCAACGATATCCGTGGTCACATATACGAAGACCATATCGAACATTTTTAGAATGACTCTATTCCGGTGTTTTGAACACTTTTAATTTTTTATTTAAATGGAAAATTTTTAAATCACCCTTATTCAATTTGCATGTATTCAAATTTTAATCAGCTACACTCATAAAAAATCAGGTTCAAAAGTCTGCTAAAATGTTTCAATTCGTTTGAGTTAGTTCTGCTGTTTTAGTTTAAATCTGTTATTTAACTAAAGTATGAGTAATACCATTTTACAACATGAACAAATTTTAAGCCGTGCTTGAACTTATATTGTCTTTTGATATTCAGTTAGTTTTTTAAGGAGGTACATATATTCGCGGCAGAGAAAACAGACCTTTTTTTAAAATTCATAACTCAGTCAAAACAAACATTTTTCCAAAATTTTATTATTGTAGAGAATTGAACAAATTACAAGAAAAAATTCAAAAAAATATATTTTTCACTCCAACATGGTTTTATGGAGCTCCAAAACTGGTGGCAGAGAAAAAACCGGGGCCTTGTGGTTGCAGCGCTGAGAGTCGCAAAATTGTCCGATCTGGAAAAAAATTACCTTTTTAAATCTTAACAAAATTGGTTATCGTATGACACGAGCTTTTTTAAAATTTTTTTTTCAATTTTTGGTAATGTTCCAAAATTAAAGTGCGTTTTTTCGAAAAAAAATATTGACTAAAAATTCATAAAAAATCGAAAAAAAAATTTTAAAAAAAAGCTCGTGTCATACGATAGCAAATCAAGTTTAAAAAAATACAAAAAAATTCGTCAAAAAATGAAACCGCTAGTGCCGCAACCAGTACGAAAAACATGAACGCGAGATAACGCTTTCAAAGTTTGTGAACAAAAAAAAACATGTATATACCAGCTGCCGTACGTAGGTAGCGCGAAAATTAAAATCCGCTCTCAATAATACGGCTGTAACTTTTGAACCCGTAGGAATTTTTCCATGATTTTTTTTTCTTAGAATCTTAAGAATATTTACTAAAATACAAAATTATAAAAAAAGTCGATTTAAAAAACGGCCAATGTTATGTTCTCCTTTTAAATGATTTTGAGAACACATCTGTTAATATAGAAATATTTATTTGTATCTTTTTTAATATACGGCTGTATTTTTAAAAGTAACGGTTGTATTGTATGTGTGTGTAGTGTATTTAAACGTGTGCGGGCATTTATTTAATAAACGGTTGATGGTATTGTATATTGTTGGTGTGTGAGCAATTCTAGACGGTCGTAGGTAGATGGTATTTGTATTGTTTTGTTAGTGTTCGTGACGCCATCCGCAGAAAAAAGTAAGTAAGTACAATAGTAATACGGAACTGAATTAGTCGAAAACAAAGAGTGAAAAGAAGCAGGCAGAAAATTTTGCAATATCACATAATATTAATTAAATAAAACTATATAGTAAGTTTTATATTAAAAATATATATTTATAAATGTGAATAATACTAAATATTGTTTTTTTCTTCTTCCCGCTCTTTAATATGCTCATTAAATTCTACATGTCATCAAGAAAGAAAACATCAAACAAACAATAATGTCCTTTACAGAACACGACAAGAATGATAGAGAAAAATAAAGTGGAAAGTAAATAATTAAAGTGATATTCAGTGCTTTTAATAGTGTTTTTTTTTAACTGTTGTAATATATACGAGAATAAAATTAAATGAAAAGTATTTATATACATTTGCTTTTATTAAATAAATTATTAATAATTAATAAAAGTGATAGTAATTTCAGCAGAAAATTTAGGAGATTTAACTGAATTGTTTACCTGTTCATAATAAACTAACATTTAACAGAAAACATGTGCTGATTTCAACTGATTTATTTTCATTTCCATTTAACAATACTGCTTCTAAATTATTGTATTTTCAACAAAAAATTTTAACTAAAATTTAGGTCAAATAAATTTAGCAGATTATGATTTTTAACTTCATTGACAATTCTACTGCCCGTAAATTCATGGTACTATTTTCTGTTGTAGTAGCTAAATTTTCAAACTATTTAAGCGGGTTATTTTTTTGAGTGTATACATGTCTTCATTTGTGAATATGCAATTGTACGGCCATGCGCTTGCATTTGTTTTTTCGACTTATTGACCATCAATATGGTGGGGAAAAATTTAAATAAACGTTTTTTTTTTTGTATGCAATTACAATTTGCATTGATTTTCATATTGTATCCAACATTTTTCAGCGTTTGTTTGTTGTATTAAATTACTGCCCAGGTAGAAATTTGGGATGGTACAAAAAACGAAGAGTTTTCAAAACGTTTGTTTTTGATGGTACTAAAATAAAGCATTTCCCAAAGCGATAATTGTAAATAATACGAAAAAAAAGCATTTAAAAACAATTATTTTGGATTGCTATTCGAGCGTTCGGACAAAGTATTTTAGGAATACTTTTTTATACAAAACTTACAAATATTTGTGAAATAAAAACACTGTAAAAACATTGGTTCAAAGCGTTTTTCCAACGTTTGTAAAAAGTACTTTAGAAGTTCTAATCGTACAAAATTTACAACGGTTTATAAAATAAAACCAATGTAAAACCATTGCGTTTTTAAAGCGTTTTTCTAACATTTGCCAATAGTACTTTAGAACCTACCTTTTTTTTTTTGCGATTGCGGCTGTTCTCTCTGTTATAATGTCAAACGAGTTGCAACAACAGTTTAGTGGATGCGGAAAGCAAATAAGGGTGTAGGCAAAGAAAATTTCAGTTCAACCCAAGTATATGAAGAATTAAAGGGTAATAAGTACATAACTTGTGAAAAAAGTATTTTTTTACAACATTTTATTTTCTACAGATTTTTTATTACATCAGTTTGAAACTGAAACAACCATCCCCAAATTTTGACACAGACAAGCCGCTGGTTGGCGACTGCTAAGTACAGAAACTGCTTAAAACAATCTATTTTCAATCAAATTTGTCTTTCGAGCGTTTTGACAATGTTCAAAATTACAACCCTCAAAGCGGTTATCATTTGGGTCGTTTTCATAACGCTTAATAACTGTAAGCCAAAATGTTCTGCAAATACTTATTTAACGATTGAAAAAGCATTTCAAAATTTTGTTTTGCAATGTTTTTGAGAACGTTATAAAATACCATCCTCAGACCGTAAATTTGGGTTATCATTTTGCACATTCTCAAAACGCTTTAAATTGTTAACTTTTGGTATGTTCTGAAAACGCTTTGTACCATCATGAAAAAATGCTTTTTAAAACGTTTTAAAGATTGTATTTTTCTACCTGGGTGCTTCTGTATTCTGTTTGTGTATTGGATAATTGAGTAAATTTACAGTTCGCGTATAAAATCAAAATACAAATACTTTATGGCAATTGTTTTTTAAAGTTATTAAGCAGAAGAAATAAAAAGTTTGGATAAAATTACATTTTCTTTTTAATTTTTTTTTTTTTGGATTAAATACGACTTATATATAAATATTATTTTCCTAAAATAAGACAATAGGGGCAAAATAAGGACCTGCACAAAGTTTTTAAGTAGATCGCTTTCCTAGCAAAAACAAACACATCATACCAAATAATCGGCCTTATTATGAGTGTCGTTGTCGTCTCGTAAATAAGTCGTTTTTAAAATCGGTATTATGGTTGTCGAAAAACGACAGAATGTATCACTGTTTACTATTCTATTTCGGTACCACCAGTGGCGTATTTAAATATAAAATATTAAAAAAATCGTCGTTAAGTTTTTGTTCACGACAAACTGAACAAAAAATTAAATATATCTATATTTGAATTGTTCCTCTTTTTGTGGTGATATAATATTTATGTGGGTTCCATCTATACATCCTATAACACCAGGAATTCCAGTTTTGTGGTAAAAATATTCCTTGATTTCATACTTTTCACTTTCCTCCGTTGGAAAATAAATCCATTCTGGGCAAAGTTCATCATACATACATCTATGCACTCTCGGAAACAATTACTAACTGATTGATTGGCACATGCTGATGTTTGTAGTCATTGCCAGCACCCTTTTGATAACTATCCTCGGCGATTAGCGCACTGTTGCTGAAGGTTTTAAAATATTTGACAAACTTGTGATTCTTACGTGTTCTTTTAATTAGGCGTAATTCTTTCCAGGATGAAAATATCTAACAAATCTTAAAGGAAATAATCAATACATTTATTTTATATTTACTTACGTGGAGTTCGGCATGGCTAATGTGTACGACTGTTGGCGTAATTGTCTTTGAATGGCATTTAACTCAGCCGTAGTCTATTCCTCTTCATCTTTAGAAGATGAAAATGCAGCAACACTGAACAATTCGAAAATTTTACATGATACCAAAAAATATTGAAAACGACAACTGTCGAAATACGAGAACGACACTCATAATAAGGCCGAATGAGTATAGTAATCTAAGCTCTTAGGTTGGGTCGTATTAGTCTTTATATTAGAATTGAAGGGCTTATTGTAAAAACATGATAAGCCACATTTGTTGTTTTATGAACTTTTCGCTGTTTTCTAGACGTTCATTGATTTATATTTGATAGGGATCTTGCTTAATCAATTTTACAAGTACCTAGAGTATAAAGGTCCTGCCAAAAATTATATTTCTTGCAGTACTTCTAAATTTAAAAGGCGGAAACCAACTAAAATTAAATGTGACCTATTAAGTTTTTACAACAAGCCCTTCAATTCTAACTTTTTTTATATGAAATGTCCCAAAGTAATGAGCTATGCATTTCTGGCAGCCTTAAGCTAATATCAATTGTAATGGGTTACCTATATACTGAAATTTAGTAAAATCTAATATCGATATCTAATATCATAGTGAAAATCTATTTGCTAAAATCAATTAAATTTTTTACTAAATATTAGTAACATTTTTAGAAAACTAATATTAAAATAAAACTGCTGAAATCAGCAAAAAAACTTACTAAATATTGGTAAATAGGAGCCTTATCACTTTTACTACAATTGGAAAGTTTTGAAATTTTTCAGTAACAATTTCAATTAAAAATCAGAAAATTTAAATTTAGATATGTTCAAAAATTCCTTTAAGTATAACATATCAAATAATACGCATTTATTATCAAATGAAATTCAAAAAATACTATTTTTATTAAAAAACTCCATTTGTATTCAGAAAATTCTGTTCAAGATTCAGAACACGCCTGTGAAATTTAATATGAAATTTCCGATTTTGAATTTATGTTACAGAATTTAAAATTATTTTTGAGTTTCCAAAAGAAACCGAATTAAAAAAAAACCATTTTTGATTTCAAATGGCATACAAAATGTCAATCAATGTTTCTAAATTTAATTGAATATTCAGAATATTAATTGAAATTTACAGACCTTTCCAAAGGTGAAGATTTCGTGTAGATAATGAATATCTATAAAACATTTGTCTTCAATTTTTAAGTAACTCTTTGTCATATTTATGAAAACTTCATAAATATGATGAATAATTGACTTCAAACGATTTATGAAACATTTTTCATGATGAAACTTTTTTCCCTGAGTGTAGTTAATATTAAAGGGCATAAATAAAATTCAAGTTTTTTCTCTATCAAATAACTTTTATGTTAAAAAACCCATTATATTATTAGTATTTTTTTGTGTTAATTTTAGCAAATCGGATTTCAAAAGTCAGTAAAATTGAATTAGTTAAACTAGCAAACAAAATTAGTAAAAGTTAGTAATATCAAACAAGTTTACTAAAAAATAACTTTATACTGAAAATTAGTATAATAATTCTAAAGAGAGATTGAATTACATACCAATTTTTTTACAAAATTGTGTTTAGTGTACAATGTCATTGCATGTGGCTTTGTAATTTTTAAAAATTTTTCAATATTATCGTAGAATTCTTCGATTTTGTCAGCACTTCCATCACAAAAAAAAAAGATTGAAGGTCTGAAATAAGGAAAAAAAACAATATTTAATTACCCAGTTAAAAATCAACATATATGCATCCATTAATGAATGCTTCCATATATGAACTCATTCATGCTCATATATGAAGTGATTCGAGGTCATTCATGTCCATATACCACCATATAGGAATCATATCTGTTCATATGTGATCATTACCTTTAATTTACATGAAAATTAGGAATTTCAATTGATATTTAGATACCTCAATTGATATTTTTTGTACATAGAGTTAAATGTCAAGTACAGAATTTAAAAGTTTTTATTTTCCACAAAATTCCCTATGGTTAATGAGGAGTCAATTGACCTAATACTGAAGTGGGTTAAGCAGTGGCAATTGTCCTAAATTACCAATCCTGTGACTGGTAAAGGGAGGACATACCACTTTACCAGATTGCTTATTAACAAGAAAAAGCCATTTGGCCAGAATTTACCCACTGGAAGCTGTTTAGTCTTCGTTTATTTTTTAAAACTATAAATTATTAATTTTGTTTTTTTTTGTCGATATTTATGTTTTTTTTTTTTGGTTTATTAAACAATTATCAGCATGCGAAAATTGACCTAAAAGAACCTGGACTGCTGGAAAAGGACTTATCACCGGACTAGTATTATTTACAATTGATATGAGTTATTTAGTGTAAATTGATCTAAAAAGAATAGTTCACCTCACTGGTATACATATTGACTAGAAAAAGCCAATGAGTTACAAATTTATTGTTCAATTTTATACCATTTTTTACATTAACAACTATTAAATTGTACGACATGTCCCTTTCAGGATAGTCAGTCCGTTTTGATTAGTCCTCCGACATGCCCTTTTGCGACAGTCTTTATTTTTATGAAACTCTTCGTTGTGTTGTATTTATGAAATCTTCATAAATTTGATTAATAATTGATGACAAACGATTTATGAAACAAAATTCATCAATTTGTAAATAGCAAAAATTGTTACTAAAAAATATATTGTGCTAAAAATTAGTACAAAAATGTAAAGTGAAATTGAAAACCTTAGACAGATTTTTCTAATAACTTTTTTGCCTCAGTGTACAAATAGTTTTGTTATTTTTTTTGTACATAGAGTTTAATGTCGAGTACAGAATTTAAAAATTTATATTTTCTAAAAAATTGTTTACGATTTTATTTGACAACAAAAATTGACAAAAAAGAAAAATACGTTTTTTTACCATACGAACAAACTAATGAAGCCTTTACTTTTATTAACATTATCAATATTTTTTGCAATGCAAATATATTTCTAAACTTTTACTACAAAAAAAAAATTGATATAAATTGCTGAACCATAAATCAAATAAAAATTTGCAAATTCGTTTTTGAATATCGTATACAAATGTGGATTTGACGTTAGTGGTATGTTTGTTTCCTGCACAGATATGGCACGTTCAACAGTGGAGCAAATGGTAAACTTTTTTCATTTATTTGAAAATAATAGCGGAATGTGGTGCACCATGAAACGATTGACTTAGGGTTAGGTTAGGTCGAAAAGAGGATTCGGAGAAGGAAAAATACTTCCCCAATCCGACTCAAGTCCCTGAGGACTTTCACTTAAGCCAGAATGTCGGCTTGTTGTGCGCTCTAAACCATCGGTCCTATGTCCCCTTTCTACCCCAGGAACTCCGTCGCACTGACGAAACTCCTCAACTTCTTCCATCCTATGCCCCTAAGATCCCCCAATGTGGATATTGGGTATAGTATTTCGACCCGGATCCTGGCAAATGCCGGGCATTCGCAGAGATAGTATTCCAAGGTCTCCTCGTCCTCCCCACAGGCCTTGCACACTTCCGAGTCCGCCCTACCAATACAGTGGGCCCTAAGTGTCGAGTGTCCCGAGAGGATTTCCATCAAAAGACTCAGTTCCTTCCTACTGAGATTCAGAATTTCCCTCGTCTTGTCCTTGTCCGGCTTGCCCCAGAGAATACTCGTAGTCGATTGACTTATTATGAGCTCTATCTCTGCAGAAAAGTCTACATGACTTTTCTGACCGGATGACCGGATTAAAGTGATATATATTTGTTGAGAAGTCCACTTAAATCGCCTGCATTTTTTATTAATGTGTATTCAATTTAACAGAGGGAATGTCTGTTACTTTTTTTATATTCGTAACTGTTCGGCTTTTTTGCGACTTTTTGAGAAGAACTTTTTAACGTATATTTCAAATATTTTAAATAAATGGCAACCTCAACAAACTACTTAGACAATATTGACATCAACATTTTTGTTTTGCCGAGTACAGCAAAACTGCGCTCAGAAAATTCATTAGTCTCAGACATGTTTCGTTACAAAAATATTTTAACTTTGGCTTCACCTTTTAAACCTTAAACTTGAGATTGGACTACTAAAAAAAAATACGTGCCTCTATTTCTTTTTTATTTATCGCATTTCCAAATTTTATTAAGATAGGTGAGAACCCATTGGGAGACTCCCCTTGTAAGAGCTATACATATTGTTGCTTTCCATATCACGATTTCACGCTCCCCCAAGTGATCTTCAGTAGACTCTTAATTTTATTTTTGTTTAGTTAATATACTTCACAAGATTTTTTAATTAAATTGTTAAAAAACATCAACTTTTTACCGCCCACAACTCTATTATTGCCACTGTTCATTTTACTCCCGCACGACTAGAAAATATTAAAACTATAAAATAACAGAAATATGATTTCTGTTGGAAATAAGTTTACAAGTGTGTGGGCAATAAATATTTTTTTTTTTTTTTTTTTGCATTACTATTTCAAAACATCCAAAGATAATAAATATACAAACTAGAAAAAAAAATATATATAAAATATTTTCTTTTGGGCAAAATATGCACATATCAAAAATGAAATTGATAGATGATGAACGTGAGAAATAAAATATGAAAAAAAAAGATTTTCAAAAATTATTAAATATATTTCTTTTAATAAATATATACAACCATCATAAAAACCCCGCTACTTCGTTACCGGTAGTTTCAAATACAGGAATATATTTAAAAGAAACTAAGCTCTTTTTTATAAGAACTTTTCTTTCAATATTTGTTTTAATGCTTGTAGTGTTTGTTTTAATTTCAAGTCTCAGATTTCCAGCTTATAGGCTTATGTGTATAGGACATTAAACTTTTTAAGCTGTTTATTTTTGAACCACCATTTTATCAGAAATTCAAAAATTTGTAACTTCATAAGCTCATATTTCAGTTTCATGCGTTTGGGCAGGACGTGAAGGGGGATACTTTTGAATCCCCATTTTTACTACATTTTTAAAAATCCTTCTACGTGGATGTCTAAGCGGTATTAGGAACGCACATACCAAATTTCAAGTTTTTCGATATAGTGTTTTGGCCACGCGCCAAGTGGAAAACATTTCCCTATTTTACCCATCCCTAGGCTGGTCTTTCGTTGTATGGGCGAAAAATAAAACGAGATTTTGACTGTACCCCCTCTAAAGTATTTTGTTTGGGTACAAAAATTCACCATGCAAAAAATTAGAGTTCTAGCATAACGGGAAGATGTCCCGCATCGCCCTTAAAAATCGGGCCCCTTGAAAAAATGGGCATAATAAAAAAAAAATTACAAATTTTTTTTTCTTCAAAATTAAAAAATATAAAATAATTTTTGTGTTGGGTTTAATCATAACTACTCAGATAAAAATATTACTTTCCCAGAAAATCGCTAACTTACCCTAACTTTGTGTCAAAAAAATTAATAATATTTTGGGGGTACCTCAAAGTGACTTTTTTGAATTTTTGAAAATTTTATTCAACAAAAATCAAAAACCTAGTGTTTGCTGTCAAGTATTTCATTAAGCACATTTCAAGTATTAAATAAGCCAGGTATTACGCATATCCGTTGGCAAATTTTTTTTTTAGGGCATTTTGATTCTCGGGATTTCAAGGTTTTTTTTTATTTTATACATTTTTACTTTAAAACAAGGTTTTAATAATATTTCATCATATTTTTTTCTATATGCCTTTTTATATGATTGTAATAACCTTATTTAAAATACTATATTTTCTGTTGATAGTTTAACCCATGTTAACCTGGGGTCAAATATGACCCACGTAAGAAAAATGCAGCTTTGTGGCAAAATTTATAATAAAATAAAGAAAGGAATAATTCAATTATATTTATTCTTAAAAAATTTCGTTAACCGTTTTCTAGTCTTCGAGTAGGTCAATTAAGTAAAAATTAGAACTTAAAACTTTTCCATAATAATAATTTTGAGGAAAAAAAATTTACACTATTAAATTAAAAATACGTTTTTCGAAAATACTCCTGAATATGTACAAAAAATCAATTTTAATATGAATACAAATGTCTGAATTTATACTAAATAATTAATTTTAATTAATTTTAAAATGTAAAATAAATACAATTAGAACATAAAAAAATTAATTTTATGACATCTTTGTGATTTTTGACTCTTTAAAATACGAGGGTCAATTTTGACCCCATGAAAACACAGGTTAACTATGAACACGAAAATTTATACTTTATAATAACGTTATTACAATTATACAAAATAGCATACACAATAACATTGATGAAATT